>VZTU01008175.1:7747-179456 GCA_013400835.1 Zapornia atra
TTTTTTTTTTACAGTTACCGTGAGTGGGCAGCAGAGGGTCTTTGATTTTTGCCTTTGTTTGTTTGTTTTGTTTTGAAAGGGGAGCTCTGGCGCATTGGGATGCAGGCATTTAGTTTGTAGAAGAAAATTGGAGTGAAAAATGCATGTTTCCCCCTCCCCTTCCTAAAGAAGGGCTGCATGTGTAGTTCAGAATACCGACTCTAATCGTCCAAATACTGTTGGCAGCATTGCTTGCAGCGAGGGGATAGCAACTTCTTCAGTTTTCTTATGCTTAAGTCCAGAAGCTGTGACGTGGGCGGAATTTCACTTACCCGTCACTGACTTTTCAAACTATGCAGTTAGATAAGGCTGAAGCAACTTGCTATAAATGTGGTGACTTGTTAGACCACATTTATTGTGCAAATGAGCTTACGTCCTGCAAGATCAGCAGAAACTCTTCATGTTTGCCTGGATGGAAATTAATTAAAATTTGGCGACTGAAATTAAAGGCATGGATTTGTTGCCCGTTGTGTTACATGAAGCTGCCTTTCAGTTCCCACAGTGGGAATTAGTGCAGTTGTAGATGTTTTTTTTGGCATGTGTGAGTTTCAAGTCCGAGTTGGTGCTGGGCTCTGGCATCTGTAGCCTTCTCAGATTTAGGCAAAACTTGTTTCACTTTGCTGCCCTTTAAAATACGTTAAATATATTTGAAGCCGCTAGCAGGAGTAAGGCAACTTAACGATCCAAAAATACACTGTTGTGGTGGTGGAAGCTGATTTGCTTGTAGCTTCATTTGCTTAAAACTGATTCAAATTAATCTGCTAATTTGAATGTAATTGTTAGAATAAATAAAAAAAAAAAAGTACCTATGCCATACGTATCTTGGATATATATCCAGATTTAAATTTTGATTGCCAAAAGCATACAGACTGAGAGATCTTTAGTGTTTGCCAACTTGATTATATCTTATAGCAATGCTTTGCAATATATAGAAACTCCTAATTAGATATTCAAAAAATGAAGATGCTGTTATTCAGAGATGCTTCATAGCAGGCCTCCGCAGTTCTCCCCTGTCAGGACGCGAAAGGATTGTGTGCTCTGTGCTCCTGCTCGCTGTTAATGTCTTCATTTCTCTTTCCAAAAATATTCCCTTCGAATGTGAGCCATCAAACTGAATGTAATTGTTTGCATCCCCCACCACTCCTTCTCCCAGAAAACCTGTCTCTGAAGGCATGCTGGTGTCTCACCGAGGGAAGAGGGATTATTCCCACTGTTGGCTCCCCTCTGGAAATGCGTAATTAGCAGGTGTAATTTGCAACTGTTCAGTTAGTCCCCTGTACTTTCCTTGTCCTGTTATCCCCAGTGTTGCCGTGGGAGGCTCCAGCATTGGGGTGCTGCAGGACTGGGCTGAAGGCTGCTCCCAGCTGCCCCCACAACAGCAGTCCTCCAGGATGCTGTCTCCTCTTGGAAGTCGTGAAGATGTGGAGAGGCATGAGCAGAAGCCTGGAGCCTGGCTTCTGCCCTGGCGCCATCAGGGTGCCCCTGCACAAGTTTGTCGGGGTGTTGGAGTTGTAACCCAGTGGCTGCTCTGTGTTAGGGTCCTTCTTCAACGCTGCTGTCTGTTGGTACTTCTGTCTGCTGCTCGGGTGTGGGGGCATGTCTGGGAAAGGAATCCCATTTTCTCTTACAGGTTTAAATGCAGGGATGCACTGTGTGGGCTGTTGAGGTGCATCCCTTGGCCGGGCTGCTGATGCCATTCTTCCTCAGTAGGGTGTTTCAGCCTGTCCAGGGGTTTGAGGCCCGGGAAGCAATGCTTGTGCAACAGAGAGATTCGTGGTGGAAGTGTTGTGCAAACATAAGTGTTTATTGATTAGAATATTTAATGCTATTACTAATTTTTATTTTTTAAATGAGTTTTGTGGTGATGCTGAGGAAGGTTAAGCTGCCAGAGCCAGATCTGGTTCAGGTATTTGCAGTCGCTATTTTCGCCTGTCACCACCGCTGTGCTTGTCCTACTTCAGCCCTGTCTCTCCAAGCTGAGCACCGCCTGGCTGATGGATCTGCAGCTCAAACCAGGAGCTATTTGAAATTCAGGGTGAAGGTACAGCCTCATGCTTGATCTGATCAAATTGTGTTATATAATTCAAACATAAATAAAAAAGCACCTCATTTTTATCTAGCTAGATATATTTAGATCTTAATTATTATTTAGAAAGCCATAGTGAAGGAAGCAGCACCGAAAAACTAACTTCTTTTCAGATGTGAAAACCTGGAGCGTGACTGCATGTTTAACTCAGAGCAGCTTCACTTTTTCATAGTCATTACACTACCTTGGCCCTGCCCTCCTTGGGCTGATATTAAGGCAGAGCTGGAAGGCACTTCTGCCTCTTAAATGCAGGTGGAATGATGCTTAGACACCTTGGAAGGGGGTGGAGAGGGTTGATCCAGGAGCTTTTTCTTCTGACTCAAATTGGGGAATTAAATTCTCGTGCTTTATTTCCTCATTTTCCTTGATGAATATACACAGCATCTGAGTAAAATGCCGGTGTTGGATCTTTATGGCTGAGGGTTTGCCTTTGCTGCAAGAGCTGGGATCTCTCCTACCGTTGAGTGAGCGTATATTCTAGCTGGTGGAGTATTAATGCTGGTCTAGGGTCTGGCTCCTGGGGCTATTGGTGTGTGGTGCCCTTATCCACAAAGGAAGTAAATGCCAAAAATGTTGCCTTGAAATAAAAAAGAGGATGGGAATTTGAAGCAGTATTTTAAAATGCAGCCTGTTGAAATTAAAGAGAATAAAAGAAAATAAAGAGATGCTATCTTAATGCAGGCTTTTCCATGCTTGTTAGGAAACCTGAGTCGCTCTTGAATAATCCAGTTTGTTCAGTCTATGAAAACCTGATACTGCAGTCTTGCCTATTTCTCCTTTACAGTTCTGTGGCAATGACATAGTAATAAGTATTAAGGGAGAAACCATAATCTTCTCGGCTTGCAGTCCAAGCCAACACTAGTCATTCCCTGATGCTATGAAGTCATCCCCTGCTTTGAGGTTTCTAACTAAGACTTTGCTCCAAATGTCTGCTCTGGGTAAGCGGTAAGTGGCAGTAGTGAGGGAGTCCTGGCACCTTCCCGCTGCCCCTGACTCCTCTTCGAGACCATCCTCCTGTGGCTGAGGAGACCAGTTCTGCAGAGTCTGCCCCATCCTTGGACAGCAATCCTTCCTTCCCTGTTGTGGAGCTGTGGAACAAAAATGAAGATGTAAATGAATTTGCAACGATTGCACAACCCGGTTATGCAACGAGGCTGACGCGGTAGCGTATACGTATGTAGCAAACGCCTTTTTGAAGAGATGACATTGGGCACAGTTTCACCACCTTCTCCCCAAAGATGAGGGCACATGTGTTACTGGCTCCATGCTCGGTTGGTTAACCTGGGTATTAAGGCTCACCAAATAGACAGTTTCTGTTGACCAAGGATTATTGCTGATGGTGGGGGGGTAAAAAAAAGGAGATTTTTTTTAGCTTGGAGCCCGAAGTCAAGGCAATTGATGTTACAGTAGTTATTCCTGGGGTTGTATCCTGCACTGTAGTGAGTTTTTGTTCTGTCAGCATCATCTAAAACATCTTTATGTGTGCTTTGGCTTTTTTGTTTGTTTTGTTTGTTTTGTTGTGCATTGGCTTTTTTGTTTGGTTTTTTTGGTTTTGTTTCTTTATATGAGCAATGGAGTTTCAGTTGGAAGTACCACGTGCTAGTCCAGCAGGTCCATGAGCAAGTGCTCAGTGTTCCTTGCAGCAGGTAACCCAATTCCCTACCCAGATCCTTACTTGCTGTGGTTTCTCTCGAAAAAGCTGTGTGGCACCATTGACTCCTGTCTTTTGTGTGAAGGACAGGTGTCATGGTGCTCTAACTGCATTTTTGGGGCATGCTGAATGGTAAGCCTGCCTTGAACACTGAATGTGATGCCAATTCCCTGGTGAGGTGCCCTGTAGGTTGTGGGGGCTGGTGGCCAGTGCCTCCTGGGGAGCCCAGGTGAGGTGCCCCTCACTGAGGAGGTGTTTGCTGGCTACCTGTGTCCTCTGTGGACTTGAGTGAGTTGGAGGGCAGTGACTGGGGTTGCAGGTGGTTCCTTTGGCGGATGTTATTACCAGGCAGCCACTTGTGTCCTTCTCGGACTTAACTGCTGATGCCTTGGGGCAGGGAATGGACTTCCTGAGGTACCTTCCATGGTGTCAACTGAGTAGATTTACATTCAGCTACTGGGCCTGTGGGAAGTTGTTCTCCCAGCTGAGGTGTGCTGTTTCTAGAAACTGAGTCTGTCCCATGTCTCCAGAAGTGGCTGGTGCCAGTATTAACATGATGTGCTGTGGCTCTTGGCCTGACTTTGGCTGGTACTTTTTTACTGATACGTGGGAAAATAAAATCCTTTTGTCCCTCAGTTGCCTCCCATCTTGCTTCTGCATCACGTTGTGGTTGGTAGGAGAAAAAAAAAGATGGTATCAGTGTACGTAATGCGCATTGCTGGTTAAAAGAAAAATTCTGCACAGTAAGCAAGTAGACTGACCTGACGACTCCTGATGACAACTGCCTAGTTTAAGTTAACATTCAGAATATTTTTATCCTAGTTTACTCCTTAGAGGCTAATAGAGTGCTGCTAGAGTAATTTTCAGATGAATCATGCCATCTGCCATGCACGCTTTGCTGTTTCAGCAGTAGGGGAGGAGAGGGAATACATACATACAGCGGTCCCAAACAGAACGTTTGCATTCACTGTCAAACTCATTTGTTCGGGCTTTTTTCCTTTTTTTCTTCCCCTAGCAGTCAATTTATATTTCTTGCTTTGGTTATCAGTCTTAACATGTGGCTCCAGCGCTGATACTATTCTGCTGGGTGGTCAGTGTTAAACTTTGTGGAGACTCACGAGGCACACTTGGTCTTCTGGCCTGCTGTGAGTCAGAGCAGAGCATTGCAAAAGTCCTGTTTTGAAAACACAGATCAAATGTTGACCCTTGGGATTGCCAAACTGAGCCATCTGTAATTTGCATTCCCCCCACCCCCCCTTCAAAAAAACTAGTAAAAAGTTGTAGACAAATGAAACTGGAGCAGGTAGTCTAGCAGTATGGAGGGGAAGGTCACTTGTGGAATGAGTTCTGTAGAGCTGATGTTCAAGACTTGCTCTTCCCGGAGCTCTCCTGAGCCAGGGGAGGAGCTCTTACCTGTGGGAAAGAGCAAGCTGCTATTTGAAACATAAAGTTCACAACCACAGTGGAGTGTTGGACGTGTTGTGTCCCATCTTGTGCTTTCTCCAGAAGCAAGTATTTGGGAGACTAGCCAATCTGTTAGTAAGGTTCATGGGTTTGGATTTGGTTTTGGAGAGGGCTGGAACCATAATCTCGAGGAGTCTGTACTTCAGCCCCATCCCATCTTTGAGAACAGGCTATGATATTTGATAATGCATTAATTATTATCAAGCAGAGTTAAGTTCTTCTGTTCTAATATATTTAACATCTTCCCTTGCTGCCTGTCCTAAAGATCTAATTTTCTCATAAACTGATTTGGCTGGCAAACTGTTGCACCAAAAAGTACTAATAGATTTTGTGCTTTGTTCTCGTCTTTAAGTTTTTTACAAGAATTTTCTCTTGTGTGCTTGGTTTTACTGCCCTGAAAAATCGTATTTGAAGAAACTGAGAACAGAATATTAATGTGTGGAGCAATTCAACTGTTTTCCTTCCTTTTCATGCATTTTACCCCCACCCCTCAAGGGAATGATATATCTGGTAAACTCCAGAATTCATTATGTGAGGTCAGTTGAAGGCCTGAACAATAGCATGCTCTCTTTTCAGGCAAGAAAGACAATTTTTAAATGCCAGGAATTAAAACCAAAGACTGCTTGCCTATGGAGAGGAGTTGTTGCACCAGATATGGAGCTGACATGCAGGCAGATCTCTGCTACCCTTAGATGAGGATTAGTTTATGCCCTGAAGCAAATGGGTTATTAACTCTTGTAATTTTATTTTAGCATGTTTAACAACAGATACTGTTGTTTATAAAACCTATTTAATCCCTTTTTAATCACTGCATGTTATTTTCCAATAGTTATCCTGCAGCCATGGGTTCCAATGGTTAGTTATTTACTGAGCGTAACGTGGCCTTTTCTCTTTCTCTGTGTGTGTGTTTTTTTTGTTGGTTTTTTCCAAAGTCATTCTTTAATGCCTGTTACCTTCTACCAAATCTTCATTCCCCAACTCTTCCAATACCTGCAGCAGCCCCTTCGTTTTGCCCTTTCCTCTTTGGACTCTATTAATCTGCTGCATCCTCATTTCCCTTTGCTTTTCCCTAACCGCTGCTGTTGCTGATGTGAAACACCAGCAGATAATCCTGGTAGATTTTTATTAGCTTGGGCTATTTAGCTTTTTATTTTTTTTATTAGCTTTTTAAAAAAAATTTTTTATTAGCTTTTATTAGCTCTGCACCTCAAGGCATTTATTGATAAATAGGGGCCTTGTATTATGTGATGTATAAATGGGAGCATGTGACTGCCCTCTGCATTGGATTTTGAGAACATAGGGAAAAGCAGTGGCGATGGTGTGTCGTCATGATGCTCTTAAAGGAGGCAGCACCTTTTCTTAGGACCACAGGTACTGTGGGGGAAAGGCTGGCAAGCTTTCGGGAGTGGAGGAGGTTCTTCATGTGTGAAATAAAAGCCATTGACTTGAAAACTGTACAGCTGAGAAGAAATATTTTCATTTTCAAAGATGATCAGACCAAGAGCATCATTGGTAGTTGGAGGTCTGAGTGTCTCTCCCAAGGGATAGATGGAAGCTGGTGGAGCTTGAAGAGATCAGTGGGAGGGAAGAAAGAGAATAACCCATCCTAGTTATTGGCATCATCTTTTCCCATCTATTCCTGGGGCAAGAGCTGGCATTTGCTGTGTTTTTTCACTGCCAGCCAGCAGCTGTGCCATGTAGTGCAGATACCCAGCAGTCAAACTGGTGCTGTAGTCTGACCTTTGGGAATGTCTTAATTTTCTAGTTATAATCTGGGTTGAGACAGAGGTAAGAAATATTTACACTGAAAATCACACTAGGTTAGGTGTCTTTATTTAGGCATGTTGTGTAAAAATAGCAGCAAATGATGTTTACAATATGCCTCCTACCAAGGTCTTTGGGCCTTTTACGTTATCCCATCTGTGACCCAGGGCTGTGCTGTGGCTGAGGAGATTTATTGAGGTAGAAGTTTCCAAACCGCTCCAGTTGTTCTGCTGAACAACAGGGTTTAGTAACACACCAGCTGAATTTGCAGCTGTGGCCCAGGGCTGTGTTTCGTTTTCGTGAGCCAGCTTTCGGGGCGTCATCCCTTCAGTGGCCTGGCGACTGCTGTCCCTGCCCAACAGCCAACAGCAGTGCGCGAGGCTGGGGATGCGGGCGTCACGGGGGAGCTTGCTGTGCTGCCCTTGCTATACTTTTGGGGTGACTGACTCAAGCCCTGTCTCCTGTTCTCTCTTGGAAGTCAAGGAAACAGAAATTTTGCTCTTCTGGACTATGCATGGATACATGTGGATGGCCCATCTGCATAGGACGAGGGGGTGGAGAGCCTCAAGCCTTTCAGCTTTGGCAGCCACTGTGCCAGGATCTTTCAGCATCGTGCAAAAATCTGTCCTCTCCGTGCCAGTCACTGGGACGCAGTGTATCAATGCTGCCTTGCACGTGGGGTGATTTTGTGCTCTGTCAAGTGCGTGTCTGGAAAAAAAAAAAAATTATATATATATGTACACCCTATAAACTACTTTCCAATGCAGTGTGAAGATGAGGAACGAGAATGAGAAAGTGATAACATTGATGTCTTTCGGGCTGTAGGAGCTTTGCCTCTTGGCTCTAATTAAGCCAGTGTTTTGCCCGTGATTCCTCCCCCCTAATGTTGGGAGATCTCTATTACAAGACATTTTGCCATCGGGGCAGGTTGGCATAAAGCGAATACCTGACTGACTTGAAATAATTTGATTAGTGTGTCTTTCTCTGGGAGAATCCCTTGCTCAGGCCTATCCCACGGATAAATGAATCATGCAAAGGAGAAATTGAAATTGTCAACCGAGGCTTTGAGTTTGTTGCTGTTAAGTGACTGTTAAATGAGCTTTGCTGTAGGAAACGTGTGTTTTCCTGGAAATGTCTTTAATGTGGTCTGAATTATACTGAAATGTGAAACTTCTTTCCAAATCTAAGAAACACCCACCCCCCATCCTCAACAGAGGGCAAAATATGCTTTTATTATCAGAAACTTGTGACCTGGTTTATTGATTGTCCTCCTGATTTGATAAAAGACCTTTTACACTGAGCTTTACTACATGAGGAATAGAAATAGAGTAGCAAAACGTTATCTGTACTGACTGGAATATTCCCTCTCCCCATTAACACCTTTTTCCTCCGCCATGTAAATACCATGTTAACGTTCACATACCACCAGTAAGAAGAGTAGGCCTCATTTACTGTTTAATATTTGACTTTTCATTTTGTACTGGCAGCCTAAGGATCAAGCGTGTAACTGCTGATGGGAACCGGTTGTGCGAGAGTTGGATGAGGTTCTGAGGTTCCTCTGTAGCATGGAAGCTTCAAAGAAGGAAAGAGGTTTCTCTTTTGTCCCTGACTGGTTAGCCTGTGTGTAGACCACAGTCTTGTACTCAGCATGAGGTTGCCTGAAGTTAGAAAGCCTAATGGTTACCTTTAGTTAAGCCCAGTGGTTCCTTTCCCTGTGTTGACTTTTGTGATTCAAAGTAGCTCTTGGTGTTGCAAGGAGAGCCCTTGGGTAAGGGGAGGAGGGAAAGAAGACGGCTAGATATGAAGAGGGTTAGAAGAGGGTTACGTAGTCTGCTTTTAGCTTAGGAGGCTGGTCTGGTTGGGTAAGTAGCTGGTGGAGGAGAATAGGTGCCTGCTCTAACTGTTCACCACTTCGTCAGGCACGCCCAATAACTCCCTAGAAATGAGGCAGCTCTCAGGAACAGCCCCAGAGGTCCTTTTAGCTCAAGATATGGGATGCCATCAGTTCAGGGAAAAGGCCAAGGGACAGTCATATTCAAGCCAGCAGTTCTGAGCACACAGCACTAAGCTGGTACCTCAGACAATGTTGTTTCCAGCTCCTTGAAGGACGGGCACAGTTTGCCCTGCTGTGCAGATGCTGAGAGTTCAGGAACTTCTGGGTTTCTCTACAGGCTGTGTTTTGGCTAGTTGATTTGGAAACCCATCTCTAGGCATCTTCTTGTCCATCCTGCTGTGGCTGAAGGACTAGGAAAAGGTTCTTTAAGAAAGATTTAAAAAGCAAAAGTCATCTGGTTGGTAGAGAAGTCACAGATGTCACAGGCAGTAGTAGCAACAGTCTGCTCCTCCAAGGAGGTGGAAAGGTGACCGTCTTACATGGGGTTTAACCGGTCCCTGGCTCCCTGCTTGCCAGCACTGGGAACTCTTAACTCTGGTCTCTTGAAGACTGAGCACCACTGTGCAGGTCACACATAGCATATGGTTTTGTGGGTTTTTTGTTTATTTGTTTATTTAGACAAGTAATGTAACTTCCATGCATGTGCAGCCTGAGAGGGCTCTCCCATGTTTGGAAGTCAAACAGGGGATACGGAGCAGCATGCCTCGCATCCCGGTTGCGTATGATGAAATGTGCTCTTTGAGCCAGAGATGGCCGTGACGTCTCTCAGTCTCCAGCTCATCTGCTCCCAGGACAGACGTAAGAAGTATCTCAAGTGCAAGTTGTTTTGTGCTTCCTAGAAAGTCTGCAAAGGCTAGATGGTTTCGATATGGGGACAAAGGGCTGTAACGTGCCGGTAACCTCAGTGGGTTTGCAAAGAAATTTCCTCATATTTGGGAGTAGTAGCGTTTTAAAAAAATCAAAGCAAACAAATGTGTTTTGGTTGTGGTGTTTATAAGAAAAGGCGAGAGAGGAAATGAGAAGGCTTTGAAATGTGAGTTAAATCGTGAGTGCCACCAGTTGTTGTGCTTGTCTCGTTTTTTGCTTCGTAAAATCCCGGTTTCTCTTGCTGAAAAGGAATTATCTCAAAAGATACACAACCTGCTACGTAATGGAAGGGTTTGTTATGGAGAAAAGCAGCAGCATTATTTTGCTTCGTAAAATCCCGCTTTCTCTTACTGAGGCTTAGAAAAGGAATATCTTAAAGATACACAACCTGCAACGTCATGGAAAGGTTTGTTGTGGAGAAAAACAGCGGCATTAAAAACCTATAGGATTTCCTATTAGTTCAAAAAAACCAGTCTTTGCCTGGAAGCATGAACTCCTCAACAACACTGTAAATGCAGATGAGAATAAAAGACACGGAATTAAAGGCATGAGATAAAAAGAGCAAGCTACAATTAAAAAGGAAGATGAATTTAGGGGTTGGACTCACTATGAATTTGGGGGTTGGACTTGCTGATCTCTGGAGGTGCCTTCCAACCCTTGCAATTCGGTGAATCTGTGAATTGTATTTAAGAAAACGGCTATTCCCAGGAAGAAAATTAAAATAATAAAGAGTCAAAGGAAGAGCTTGTGTAGTTCAAAGCTTGTCTGCTTTTTCCAACTTTGTCCAGTGCAGGGTATAATGTCTCTCTGTAAGTTTTGTCTTTAGACATAGATACTATTTTTTGTGATCTTTGGTTCCGAAGGAAGAGGAGTTTTTTGCTGGTATAGGTTAGAAAAGAGCTGACTTTTACTTCCAGAAGCAGTGCTGTGTAATGTCACTTAATGAATCTTTTCACATCACAGGTCAAAATGGTAATAAAAAAAACCCCCAACCCAGAAACTTTAAATGAACCATTCTTCCCATGCTTTTTTTTTTAAGGTTTGAAATGCAAATTGTGAGAGGGATTAAAAATTATAAATATATCAGTAGGATATTTATAAATCCTAATTTCTTGCCATTCCAGATTCTCTGTGCTTGTGCTTCCCTGTAGTGTCGTCATCAAAATTGTTTTGATTTGTAAAGCTTTTTGAAGCATAGCTCTGATGTGAAATGTGGCCCCAAAATGATGGAAACTTTACTCACTTTAGAAAAAAAACCCTTTAATGAGTCACAAGGCAGTAATGAATCCAGCTTCTATGCTCATCACTGCAATATTCATTATTATGGCTAACTGCCATAAAGCAAACAAAAAAAAGAGAAGGTTCAGTTCAAGAGAGATAAGGCCTTGCTTGGGACCTCCTGTTTTGTTCCTGGTGGGTAGCAACTTGCTGGCCAGTCCAAGCTCTGTCGTGGACGTGGTGGACATCCCAAGAGATGTTGTTTTGGATGGGCTGAAGGGTTCTGTGGGGCTTGGGGGGTATGTACTGGAGGCTTGAGTATTTTGGAGGAAGAGGGGGGGTTGTCTGTAAAAGGTAAAGGAGTGAAAGTAGTTGAGTTGGAAAGGGGGGTGCAGACTGTGGAGCTGAGGTTATGCCCATGGGAAGCTGTGTGGGACACAGGTGGGGGTGTAGATTCCCAGGAAGCAAGGAAGCTGGTTGTGCCTGCACAGCTTTAGTCTATGAACTTTTCATGTGCCAGTATTTTAATTTATTTTGACATGTATTTGTATTGAAGACAACAGAGAGAAACAACTGCAAGCAAAAGCAAACCTGAATGTATCGGAAACCTCCACAAAACAGTCTAAAGCCTAGAGAGACCCCAGAGGAGAGGGGTTTTGGTGTCCTCACTGACAGTGGTGGGGCAGCTGAGGAGGAGCATGGGGCAAAGGAGAAGGCTGGAGCTGCGTGGGGACTGGTGGGAGAACCTGGAGCTGAATCTGGGACCGTGAGTCAAAGTCCCATGACTCCATTGCAAGACCATCAGTCCTTTTAAGTAGCTGCTTTAAGGGCTGCCAAGAATTAGGGCTGATGGATAGCACCAGAACAGAACTCAGATTATTTGGGGTTTACGGCTAGAAAGCAATGGGGTGGAAACTGACGCTGCAGTGTGTCTCACAGGCAAGCTCTGGCACTGTAAAACGTGCATGGGAAGAAGTCGCCTGTCCTGCTGCAATTGTATCTGGGTTCTGACCACTGTTACCAAAGGATCTTGAGGTTTTAAAGGTCATGATAAATTTGAGTTACTGAAGTGTGTGTAAGAAACTGCAGGAAGGGTATGTGAGAAATGAAATCTCGTTTGTACATGTAAACTGTGCGATAAAGAACAGCAGTCAAGAGGCAGGACTTTAAATGCACTTTGTACTTTTATCGGCATTTTTTTGCACACTATTAGACTTTCGGTCATAAATAACTTTGTAGTTATTAATTACCGGTATATTAGCGGTAGCACTCTGGGAATCAACATTTGCTTTTCATCTTCCAGTCCAAAGCATTAGATTACAATTTGTTATTCCACATATAATGCAAAAAAAGTCTTTTTTTTTTTTTTTTCTTTTTTCCCCCCTTGCAATGACGTATTGGAGAAATCTTATAATCTCAATACATGTTATTTTAATTCCAAGAATTTTGCATTCTTTTCTATGTCTGATGCCAGTTATTGTATATTTCAAATATGCAGAGTCATAGACCTTGCAGTTCTTTGAGACAGATATTTCCCCTGGAAATAATCAGGGCTGGCTTTGTGCTATTCACTCCCTTTTTTTTCCTTTCCTTTCACAGTTTGCATAAATACTGGTCTATCTGTGTTTTCTACTATGTTAGGTATTTTTCTTTTTAAAAAAATGTATGTTACTGAAGACTTTTATATAGCTGCTATTTTTTTTCCTCTCTCTTGTTCTACTTCATTATCCTGTTGGTTTAAGTCTTCTATGTATATGGGCCACTCTGCATATAAAAATATAAGTGCTCCAAATGGGAGTTTGAAATAGCCATTTTAATATGTCTAAGTCCATAAAAATAATGATGCTTAATTTCTTCCACTTGTTTCAGTTTGCAAATGGTGTAAGGGCAGATTGCACCCTGCTTGCAATACTCCTGCTGTTGCGTATTCCTGCGTTAGGTAAAGGATGAGCATTTTGGGGATGCCAGTGTTTCACGTGTCTCTTGATGCTTTTTGGTGGCACGATTTGTGTGGTTTGTGTGTGGCGTTTGGGCAGACCAACCAGAAGCAGGATGCTGTTCACTTGCTGGTAGTGCATGAAGCAAGAGCACAGCACCTCTCCTCTGGAGTTTACAACTGGAGCTCCGGAGCATACAAATGCACAACGGGGCACGGGTGAGCACTGGGACCTGAATAAAGGGCAGGCAGCAAGAGTGCAGGGGAGGTTAGAGCCTAGACATTTACCTCAGCTCCAGGCAACCCGGTGTTTACAGGAGCAAAGTGGTGGAATCTGTTTGGCAAAGAGGCTATTTGTAACAAATTTCATATTCTTTGGCTGTTTGTGCAGTCATTTTCTCATCTGTATTTTTTCCTAAGGTATTGTTTTTGCAGACCATATTGAAAACATGCTGCTTTTTCTTTTCTAATTTGATTGTAATAAGGGCTTTGTTAATCGAAAATAAGTGCAATAAGAGAGAATGACTTGGTTATTTTTACATTTTCCTGTTTAAAAAAAAAAGAAAAAAAAAAAAAAAAAAGCCTCAGTAAGTGAGCCACAATGAGCCGTGATGTATTTCCTCCATCAGGATGGAAAATAAGCCATTTATTATTTCAGCTCTGACTCACAGTGAACCTGCTGACACTGAGACATTTTATAATCATAAGGAACAGGTTAGGGCAGTAACTTGGACGCCAGGCTGGGGATTACCTACTTATTACAGTGTTTTACAACCTGGATGCTTTAGGTTTTCTGGCAGAATGTCCTAAACCTCACACTAAACACCACGTTGTTATTGTACAATTACTGCTTGCAGGTCTTGCTGTAGGTGGTGCCAGCTAGACAGATGCCTTCATTATAATTATCCTTTTTACTATATATAAAGATTTCATCCCTTTAATCCATGTAAATTTTACTGCTCTTGAAAGTGACACTAATAGTTATACTTTTCGCCCTTCCTCCATGTCCTGTGTTGTTCCCAAACAGACCAGGGCTGGGCTTGCTCAATACAGAAATGGGAGATTTCCAAGGAGAACCTGGGTTCTGCGGGAATGATGACTCAGTAGGCAGCGCTGGTGGTCATTGCATAGTCCCCTGACAACAGTGTGCAAGAACAGCAGCGCTAACTCCAGCGCCCTGGCCAAACTCCAGCTGAATAATTACTTTCTGCCTGCCTCAGATTCCTCTGCAGCTTCAGCTGGAGAAGTGGAGCTTCGTTTCCCTTTTTATAAACAGTCCTGTAGTGTTCAAGCAGTGGCTGCTTCATCGCACCGTGGAGGTAACTGTATTTCGACGTCACGGGAATGACTTTACCTCACACTTGTGTATAGCCTGGGAAATGCTCTGGTGTGTTTCTGGATGGTAAGTCCTGGGTTTCATTCTCTGCATTTGTGAAAGCATCTGTCCCATCGTGTTCAGCACTTTTATAAAACAACTGCAAAACATATGGTCTGGGAATAAGAATAACCAGAGTTTGAGTGTTTGCTTGGCCAAGCCAACTCCTAAAATGCTCCTGTTACTATGAAATGTGTGAGAGATCATGTTGTGCCTGTACTCAGTAGCAGCCTGTGAATACTATTGCATTTACTGATAAATGAGGACACCTGTGAAATTCATAGTCTTTTGATAGCTAAATGTTGAAAGATGACTGGGAAAGGGATCTTCATTAGAGGATAAGCTGACTCTTCCCACAATAATTTAAGCATAGTAGGTGATCTCTTGCTCTTTGATAAGCAGCACAGTGGGCAACCTGTGACTGGATGTCTCTAGTCTACTCCAACCTCCAGCTCCATGTATATAGTCAATCAGAGAAGTAGGAAGTAAGTCAGGAATTCATGTCTACTTTGAGAGTGCCTTCAAAAATAAGAGCATAACCAGTGCTCTACCCTGGGTCTTGGTGGTCAGACAACATCATCCCACCATGTTGGGAGGAAGGCTGGCTTGCTCCAGTGCATGCTGCATCCCCTTCCATATACGGGGGCTTTGCCAATATTTCATTGCTCTTCCCTGTAACAGTATTGACTCAAGGCTGGGTGCTTCCTGGGGAGTAGTGACAGGCTGTCCAATAGTTTGGGTTTTGCTGGTCAGTTGGTTTAATCTGGTATCTGGCTAATGCGTTCCTTGACCTGTGTAGCAGAAAGACCTGATTTTTGTCAGTGGGTGACAAGTGGAATGTGATTCAGATGTGCCCTTACCCATTTACTTAGAAGAAACAGATTGCAGGTAGAAGAGCTAGTTGACGTGGCTGAAGATCTTGGCCCCTTGACTTTGTGCCGAAGCTCGTGTGTACAAAAGCTTGAATTGCTTTCTTATGAGGAAGATGTTGAGGTTAACCTCAGAGCTAAGCTTATGCCGATATGTGCTGCTGAGGTCATCTGACAAACTGTGTAACTTTTTGCTTGCCAGGTATTGAGTACGTACAAATACAAAATCAGGATTCAATGAGATTTCCTATGCATAAAAGTGCTACCTTTTTTGCCATTTATTCTCCTGAAGAAGTTAGGCTTTGCATGATCCACTCTTAAACTGCCCTTTAATTACTTCATCCCATCTCTTCTTGATGAGGAGTCCTCTCAGGTCGACTTGAAGCCTCCTTCTTAATGACATTCTGCAGTCAACCATCAAATCCTCTATTCAACATAAGTTTTACTGTTTTGTCTCTTCCCTCCTTGGGTGCTCAGAAGGTACACCAGTGTTGCAGTATTTGTGTCTCACAGTATTGGATACATGCAAATTGGACATTTAAGAGTCAAAATAATTGGTTGCTTAAACAGTGCAGGTTGTCCACTTAGCTGTGCAGGGTAATTTGAGCAAGGCATCAAAAAGACTGCTTGGTAGGTTTCCACAGAATATTCTGCTTGCCAGTTTGGTTTGAAATCATCTTTAGGGAGTATGTGGTACTTAATGCATTGTCAAAATCGGGATAGAAGAAAGCACACGTATTAAAACTTAGGAGGGAGAGTCTGATACCTTCAGGCTCCTTGGAAATGGCAAAATGGGAGATACATGCAGTTCATTATAGTAGCCCAGGAACTTTCACTAGCTGTGTTGAAGGTCTAATGTGTAGGAATGTATGGCAGTCGAGGGCAGAGACTTCCTGAAGAAGAAAAAAAGTCAAATTGTGACCATGCCGTTTTCTTAATAAGTAAATGTTAATGCCAGATTTCATAACTTACCATATGATAGAGGAGACAAAGTTATCAGTCTCTTTGCTTTCCTTCTTTTTCTTTTTTCTTTAATGGAGGCAGGGCAGCTCTGCCTATGAAGCCTGTTTTTAAGCTGCTTCTTCATAAATGCATAATTTCTGCATATTTGCATGCAGAAGAAACTGGAGTCTGCAACCAGTACAGTTCTCCTTAAATTGTCCAAGGATCCCAAAAATCTTACCTGGTTTTCTGTAAGCTTGTTAGCTCCCAGTGCCAGGGGTCTCCAAGGTGAAGAGGAGATACTAGACTCTAGGCTAAAATACCTGCATACCTAGTCTGAAAAATCACAGTATAGGAAGAGGTTGTATGAAGTAGGCATGTTGAAAGGTGGTGTGGGCCTGAAGGGAAGATTTATATTCTAACCCCTTTATTTATCACATGAACCATGGCAGAGGGGTTAGAACTAGATGATTTTGGAGGTCCCTTTCAATTCAAACCATTGTTTGGTTCCATGATAAGTAAAGGTCTTTAACTCTGGCAGAGGTAAAAATTTCTGTAGATAGAATGAAGAGAATTTTCTGATTGATAGTCCCTTTAAACTTCAAAAAAGACAGACGCAAATAATTATGAAATTGGAAAGATGTTACTGCATATGTGTTGGGAGAAAGTGTTAAGATAAAAAAATGGGGACAACTTAGAGTTGCAAGACTAAATACTAGGTACTTAAAACCAAGTTAGTAAAGAAAAATATAGGGGTTACATCTTCCCTTAGATGCAGAGTATAGGATAATGAGCAGCTTCATAATCATAAAGCAGGAATGTACTGACGATTAGCTCTACTCTACACATGCCAAGCATCTTTCTACTACTACTGTTATTTGATATGATTAGCTTCACACTTATTATGAAAGACTGGTTTGAGGCTAAGAATGAATTAAATCCTACCAGCCCCATCTTCCCATAAAGCTAGAGTTGTATGAAGCTGAAGTACATGGGCCTTTCTTAAGCCATTTGATTAACGTTAAAAAATATAGTTCAGCTATAGTTTATAGCTGAACATGTATGTATATTTTATCCTATGTTTCTGGGGAAAGCTTGGGAGCATTCATTGATGAAAATGTGATTTTTTTAATTTTTTTTTTTTTCTTCTAAGAACACTAATCTCTTAGAGCACTTCTGGACTTGTCCTATGTAGAGACTGAAAAAAATCTGTGAGCAGTATTTTGCTAGAACCTGTGTGTGGTAGTTATCCCAAATACTTAATAGAAAGGGTCTTCCTAGAATATTATTTTGTCAAAAAGAATGCAGCGAGAGCACTGGGCTGGCAGTGCTGAAAAACCCAAACTATAACATGTCAGAAACCACGGTGTGATTCTTGTTGCTCCTGGGTGTCCACCCACTTCACTTCCTTGAGCTTGCTCTGTGAACCCACACCTGAATATCCCACTAAGAAGCCACTGCCCATCAAGAGGATATCCATGGAAAGTCTGAGAAGGCAGCAAAGAATTCTTAAGTGATTTCATTACAGGAAGTATTGTATTTAGGTGTGGTTTTGAGTCTTCCAGGGACATGGAAACAATCCTTGTGTGGTGCCTGCACATGATGGCTTTCTTGGGATGGATGGAACATTGCTTTATACAACTGTATCACCTAGCCTGTCCCCCACCCCCCTCCTTTTTTTTTTAATGGCTTGTTCTTCATTCCTACAGTATTCCTGTTAACTTTTCCTCTGTTATAAAATAGACAACCTGGAAAAGGTGCTTCCAGAAGGAGGTTCTGCATCGCAGATTGTGTCATTTTACAAAGACAGGAGGGAGGAAAAACCTCTCTGTTTACCCCAGCCACCAGCACTTGTGCAAGTCACAGAGGACTGGAGGCTGCAAAGACCAGCCTGATGTCCAGATGGTTTATTTTACTGTTCCTCCACACAGGCCTCTGATGCATCAGGAGGCCCAGCCTGCACTTTGGTGGGAGGAAAGCCCTCCTCAGCAGCAATCAGTTATCACCCCATCTTCATCAAACCACAAAAGAAAGTAAAAGAAGAAAGCCTGACTCTGAGTCTCGGTGCTTTTGTCCAATCCCACTGCCCGCTTTCCTCAAGACAAAGCAACCACCAGCTTGGTGCTTCCTTCCCTGATGCAGCAGCCTGAAAGTTGTCTGACCATGATTAGGGGTTGCAGCAGGACAAGGTGGAGGATGAATGGCTTCCATAGAAGGAATGAGGTCTGTACAGATGTGATTAGTTGAATTTGAGTTTGAGAAGATAGAGGATGGGCATGCTGCTGTAGGATGTGTATGAGGTGGGTGAAGGATGCCATGCTGCAGGGAGTGGAAAACACCTTTTTTGGGCTGTTCTCAGCCCACTTACCAACCAGGTAATGCTACCTGATAAAATTTTGCATACACTATTGGGAAACATTAAGCTGGTCCCAGGCAAGTATCAGTCACACGTATTTTGCCTGGGTGAGGGTTTGATGGCAGATTTGCTAATTGGATCAGGAAAATTGGGTATGCTTTTCTCTACAGCAACGTGCGGGCAAAGCCCTGTGCCTCCTGCTCTCATGGGTGATTGAACTTGCTGGGTTTTATAGCTTTGAGACTTTGACCTCTATCACATGTATCAGCATGAAAGTGGTGCCAGGCTAGAGCTTCTCAAAGAGGCATTTATGTGGGGAGGCCAAGTTCAAAATCACCCTTGGAGTCACTGGCTGCAGTCACACGCTAGAGGGGCTGTAAAACATAAGGGAGGTTGTTACCAGTGGTATGAGAACATGCACGGCCAAAGCCCAGCGCTTCTGCTGTGAATGATTTCTGCAAGCAGAGGTTTTTGACTAAAATGGGATAAAGACAAGCGAGAGCTGTGGTTCTATTCCAGTATAGTCCAGTATAAACAGATCACAAACTACTGTTGTCAGAATGGGCAGCTTTTAAGGGGACCCTGAAATTCCAATATAAGCATAAATTAAAAACCTGTAAATATATGTCACGAAGTTAGAAATGTGGAAAACAGGATAGACACATGACTGAGTGTTTATGAACATCTATCCCGTCCCAGACCTGCAGCGCAGCACGTGATGTTGTTGTTTCTCGCAGCAGAAGGTGAAGGGGGAGAGGGAACACGGTCACCAGACAGGAGTGAGCAAAACTGGGGTTAGTGTAATCTGAAATCCTCTCACAAGGATATTTTTCATTTAGAGCACGCAGTACTCTTAATCATCTAAAATAAATGAATGCATTTTTCAAAGATTCTTTTTGGTTTGTTCCTTACTGCACGATTTCCGTCGTAGCCAGTGTTCAGCGGTGCTGGAGCCTGCCGCAGCTCTCCTGTGCACCCGAGTCCCCTGGAAGCCGCAAGTCTGCGTTTTAGTTTGGCAAATACTTTTCTTTAAAGGACTACCTTATTGCTACCGCTGGAAGTCCTCTTGGGAGCCCGATTAAGTCCTTCCTCTACCGGAGGCGGTGCTGACATTTTTCCGTGCTGGAGCAAGACACCCGAACTCCTCGTGTGCCGTTAAAACGCTGCGGCGCAGAGCCTGGTGTGGGCTGAGCAGAGCCTGCTGCCAGCTCTGCAGCAGCGTGGAGCCAAGCAGAGAGGACTCAGAACTCAGAATCCTTAAGATCTTTTGTAAACACAAACAACTTGCAGATTCGTGCCCCCGTGTACTTTGATACCTTTAAACTGCTAAAGAGCAAAATACATTCCTTTCTCCTCTCGGCCCCCTGAAACTTGTAGCCTGGAGAGGCCTGTTGCCGGCCAGGGCAGGGTCCTGGTCTCGGGATCGTTTCCTGTGTGAGTGAACCTCTGCCCTCCCATCTCAGGGCACCATAACTCCACGGCTAGGCTGTCACAAGCACTCTTCCTGCGATTGTTATCCCGACATCTCCTCTCCAGCTTGTTTTACAGCACAATGATAGGGAATGCAGGGAGGAAGGGGCAGGGAGGAGCTCTGGTTGTAAAAGCATTTCTCCCCCTTAGTATTGCTCTCTGTCCAGGGGAAGCTGTGCCTGGCATTCTCACCCGCTGGGGAAAGACTGATGTATGGGGGGAGGCAGGCAGTACCCCATGGCAGGGGTTTGTCAGGTGGAGCTAGTGGGAATGAGACCTCATGTCACGACTAAAACCAGTTCACTTGTGTGAACTTACCATGGTCTGCCTGCAGGATCTGTGTGCTGCCTGACTGCGAGCAAAAGATGTTTTAAAAGTGAATTTCAGAACATAAAAATGGTCTTTGGTGAATTAGGCCAGATATTCTTCTACTCTATTCTTTTCTTTGCCTGAGATCTATTGTATTTAGACTTCAAGATCAAGGCATGCATCTATCCAGTGAAACACCTTCACATTCAAGCAAGGGCTTTGAATTTATTTTGTGGAAAGCACATTAATTATAACTTAAAGTAGATGGATAGCTGGAACATGCTGAATTTTCATGTTACACGTGTATCTTCATAATTATTATATTTTCATTTTCTTAATTTGTCACATTAAGTTAAACAACAGTTGATGCTAATGGTGTCATGTTGGGCTGCTAAAAGGTGGTGTAGTCTTACTGTCATTGGTGTGCATAAAATGCTTGTTAAATTTTAGAAGCTGAGAATCTTCATCAAGAAGGTACTGCTTGTTGATCGAGCTTTCGGTTGTATTTCTTGTTAAAAAAAATCACAAAAATATTATATAAAAAAGTGAATCCTTTTGGCTATCTAAAAAAAACCCCAAAATAAATGCAGTCTCTGGGTCTCTGGTGTTTTAGAATAGCTTTCACTAAAACCTTTATAACTTTCTTAGAAATGATGTCTTGTGAGTACTACCTCAAGTCCTAGAAGCAGGAAGGCAGAATAAGGCTGACTTGCATGTGCAGACGTGTCTGTAAATAGCAATAAGCTGTGAATAGGGCTTAAGGAAAACTAAAATACTATGGGTTACTTAATTTAAACCTTTGGTTAAATATGAAAATATGATGCACAAAAAGCAATTGAAAACACACACCAGGCAAGATATATTCTAGAACTTGTGTGTTGGTATGAACTTTAGATCAAAGTAAGGTATTCCTTTGGAAGTAGAGAAGGGGAAAATAAGGTTTTACCGGCTGTTGTGCAATGTGAGTCTGCAGGATGTGTCATCTTAGCATCTAAGAATATATATGCATACACGTATAAGGAAATATATTTAACAAATATGTGTGTCTAATTTTTATATATATAAAATACTGGTTTGTTGCTGAATTGTGTATGATGTGTTTAAATTAAAAAAAACCAAAAAACCCAAACCAAAACAGTGTAGAATGGCCAATACACAGATAATGATGCTGCTGCAAAGGAGGCTGCTTTAATTGAATGCAGCCTTTAGGAGACCTGTAACATCTATGTGCTAAAATCGTGAGCAGCAGTTCATTTTGTGTCGTGGATGGAAAAGTGGAGGAAATGCATTGTGTTATTATCTAAGACTAAGGTGAATCAAACTTGAGAAATTTCTACTGGTGACGAGGTTTGTCATTTTTGTAGTCTGACTGCTAAGTTTCCACATTTGCAATTCCTTTTTGAATAGAAACTTTTGTTGCTCTCTTTTCTCTGGGTCATAGAGTTATTTTCAGTCTCCTGGCACATGGCTTAATAAAGCCCATTTTCATAGGAAGTCCCTGAGTAGGAAATACTGTTTGAAGGGTAAGACTTAGCCAGCTGTGCTATACAGAGGGTTGTTTTCTGTTCTTTCGGGGCTGCCACTGGATTTAATGCACAACCTGAGAGAATATGTTCAGTAATGTCTACGTAATTAACCCGGCTTTAGTAGCGTGAAAGGTATGCAGATATCCCAAGACGCAATTTCATGCTTAATCTGTTTCCTCTATTCACTTTTTACTTGGTCATTAAGGACGGAAGATATTCTGGAAACAAACAAAAAAATCATATTCATCAAATTGGAGGGAGGAAGAGGGATTTTCACTGGATCATGGGCCGTAAATAAGGGAATGCTATCAATTTTGCAGGCAGAATGATCTGCAGAACCAGAGAGCGGCATTTTAAAGGGAACTTTGTAGGAAACAAAGCTTCGGTGCATGTTACTGTTAGTGAAGCCACTAGCAAATGAATGCTCATTTTGATTTTGCCTTTGAAGTGTGGTTTTCCGATCCGCAAAGAAGAAAGTGTCGTGAAGATAAACCAGTCCTCTCTCCTACAAAAGTCACTATGGTTTCTCAGCACAATGGGAGGTTAGCACAAAGCAGATCCTTCATTTTTTTTGTCTCCAGGTCAAATATGAGGAAGACTTGTTTCCAGTGTAGTACATGCAGTACGTACCCTCCTCAGTCTCTTCTCATAGCCAGGTTGTCCTGGGCTGTCAGCTTTTTGGGTCACTGACTCCGTAAGCCTCTTGTGCCTGGCACAATGAGGCCTCTTTCTGCTCAAGGTCTCTGGGTGCTACTGCAGTACAAATATTTAATGATAAAACATGCTTATGTCCCGCCAAAAATCTGGCAACATCCTTATCGAGATATTATTAAATTGTCAGTTCAACCATATGCCGAGCATTTTAGGCGAACAAATGTTCGTGCTGGCTCCTGCACAATACGTGCAGGCTCGGAGGGAGACAGGTGGCCATGTTTACACCATCGAGTACTGCCTGGTGCCTTACAAACAAAAAGTTGCATTAAGTGACTCTTGCTTTATAGCAGCTTAAAAATTATGGACTCGATAATGCTTGAGACAATGTTAATTCGATTACACTTCAGACGTTAAGTGTATGTTGGTGGAGCCTATGTAGTTCCCGTATTAAAGAGGCCTTTCTCTTGCAAAAAATGGGAGAAGTAAATTTATTAAACCCTCCCTGCAAAAAAACCCCCCAAAACAACCCACCTTTGGCAATGAAAGTAAGATTTGAAGTGTAAAAGTATTTTTTCCTCCTGAGTAATTAGTAGAAAAAGACCTTTGTCCATAAATTTCATTACTTCTAGTGTTTGCCATTGAAAAATAACTCGGGGAAAATCCTGGTGCTTTTTTAGACACTCTGTTCTGCCTTTTCATCTGCTTTCTCCGGATGATATCACTTATTATCACACCCTGGTTCTTGGAATACATGAGCTCTAAGATACACCAAGTAATTGTCAACTCTTTCATTTTATCTTCACTTTGTCTCTTTTTTTAGGAGTGAGAAGTGTGAATGTTGTATGTTACTGTACTAGCATTTTTTCCCACACTTTCATTCTTGGAAGGTAGCCTCTCTGGCAAAAAATCAAAATAGTCTGATTTTGTGAACATGCTTAGACTTTTCTTTCAGAAATCTGTAGCAATACTTCACAGTCGCAGTTGTGGTTAATCAAAACGATATTTTGATTCATTTTAGTGTTGAAGGGATTTTTTCCTCTCCTGTGGTCTAGCTTTAAAAATAAATTAATTAATTGTTGTGAAAGCTATCTACTATGACAGCTATTTGCATTTCTTTCATTAAGAATTGTATTCCATTTTGGGTGTCTGCTACAGTGCTACAGCTTTTGGGATTTGATTCCTCCTCTTTTTTTTTTTCTTTCTTTCTTTCTTTTTTTGGTAAGTATAGACTTTGTACCAAACTTCTGTAATGATAAATGAGAGAAGAGGGAGATGATATTTCTTCTTTCTTGTCTGTTGATGCCATTTGAATGCATCAGGAGGTAATGAGCTGAAAAGGAATTAGAATTTATACTGAACATTTTCTTCAGAAAAAGAAATGCTTTCAGAATGCTTAATGCAAATGAATTTGAAGGAAGTTATCTGTCTTTATTGATGGATATCACTTTGTAATAATTCTTGTTCTGTCTGTGTAATTTCTTTGGCAGAAAGAAATTCACATGCCAAAAAGAAGTGTATAAACATTAAGAACATTAATACTTGCAGTCTTTGATGCTTTTCTAGGTGAACTTCCCTTACCCAAAATACCAGTTACTTTGCCAGTGTCTTAATTATTTTCCTGACCCATATATTGCTTGCTCTGCAGTCTTTCTTTTGCCCAAATGAGAGCCTGTGACCATAAAGCTCTGTTTCAAAGGGTCGTATAGAGTACATTGGAGCAGAGTGACATGGTTTTGGAAGGCTCGGACAGTGATGAGTCTGTTTCCAAGATGGTTTGGGAACATGAGGCCCCTTGTAATTCTCCATTTAAGTATTTGAAAGTCTTTTCTGCTTTTCGTAAAATACAGAAAGTCCAATTCCTTTGGAATTGCTGTGGGCCAAGTTGTCAAAAGAGCAAAAAGTGCTATTTGAGGCAGGGTATGTGGCCATCTGTCCCAGGGTATGTGGCAGTGCTAGAGACTCCAGGGTATATAAGACCACCATCTGTAGAGAGAGGTTAAGGGAGAGATCACAGAATTGCAGGGTGGCTGAAGCAGGAGGGTACCTCCAGGAGGTGGTCTGGCCCAGCCCCTTGCTTACAGCTGGATCTGCTAGGGCTGTGCTCAGAACCAGGTCTGGTTAGGTTTTGTGTATCTCCAAAGGTGGAGACTCTGCAGCCTCCCTGGGCAGCTTCTGCCACTCTGACCATTGTTGCAGTAAAGGTGGTGTTTCTTAAAGTAGGGCAATGGTGATCCCTAGCTAAAAGGGATCTGTAATGAAAGCAAATGGTCACTTTCAGTTTTGCTAAAGGATCTGAAGCGTATTTAAAAAAAAAATTGAGATCACTGTTGAATCTTCAGCCAGAAGCTGCTCTCTATTTTCATTGCGTCTTCTAGTCATGAGGAAAGCACCTTTGCCATGCTTATGTCCATTCATGGTGTGGTTGCACCCCATATCCCTTAGTGGGCCATGCTGCATCCTGCCTAACCACCTCCTCTTCCCCCGCTCTGTCTGTTGCTTCAGATCTGAGTGTCTCTTCTTCACTTTCAGGGCCTCATTTAACCTACTGTTATTTTCCCTTCCACTTCTACAAACTTCTGTGATGTTCACAAAAGCCTCTAGTTTGCCTGTGAAACCTGTCTCCATTGTCTACTTGATGCATCTGTACAAAACCTATTTTGTTGGAGAGAAACCTTCCACAAAACTGCTTCCTTATCATTCAAATGACCATTTCAAGTCTGTAGTGTTTTAAAGACCTTGGTAACAGGCTGGGTTGCTGGTGTACTCCTGCTACTGCCCTGCAGATGTTGTATGTTCCCTCCTTGGTTCCCTGTTATGCTGCTCATGTATCACTGGCTGTCTTTTGCTGAACTTTCCCACCTCAGCTTGTAACTCCTTGCCCAAGAGGCCACTGGTTTTCTCCTTCTGCAGAAGGCCCTCTAGAGTGGGATGCAAATCCTGTTGATGAGATAATCCAAACCGCAAGAAAACAGTAGTAGATCTATGATGCAGAGACCTGAATTTTTATCTAGGTGGACTTGGATGAACAGCTCCCTTGTGTAGAGAGCCCTGTGATCTGTAAAGTACATCCAGGTTTAAGGATTAGAGTGAAAATGCATAAAATTGGCAACAGAAGAAAATCTAGTCTTGTAGGGTGACCTCTCTCAGATGAAGAGTCTGAACTCAAAAATGGTGCAGCCTGGCCTTGGTTTGAGTGGGAAGGGGAATGCTTGTGGGGCTGATTTGATCTCTGCAAAGCTGCTCTGGATCAGTTTGGGCAGGATTATTGAGGAAGACTGGCCAGATGAAACCCACAGAAAACAAAATACAGCAAGGTTGTTTGCTGGGGATTTTGGCATAAAACCATGTTTCTGGTGTACCCCATCCCTGGCTTTTGGGCAAGACTCAGCCCACATCATTCTTGTGCTTGTAGGGGCAAGAAGCTACCTGCGACTGGGCTGGACGCAGGGAGAAGGAATGAAGTTGCTGACAGGTTGATGTGGTCCTGTTGGCCTCAGTGTCATGACCAGCTGAATTTGGGGAGCATTGATGGTAGCCTGTCTTGTCTGTGGTTGTGTTTGTAATAGAAAGCTCCCACCAGTTGGCACGAATAGGGGACTGTGGTGGCTGCTGTGACAAAAGTTTCTAGATGTTTTCTCCCCTTTTGAGAGGTGTAATATAGGTAACATCACTATATAGAGAAAGTGAGTGATCTTGTTGCATTAATACAGAAAATGAATTTCTTTCTTCCTACTTAGAATGTATCATCAATTTGTGGTCTAAAGCACAAATGTGTTCTTGTGGTGACTGAGATACTACAGAAGTAAATGACACTGAAATTAAATGGATAAAGTTAAAGTTACCTTTCCAGTTAGATGCAGAAAGTTGTCTCATCACAGCCCTGCTTAACAGTTTTACTAGCAGTCAATTTAACTTTAGGTTATCTTAGTAGTCAGATAGATGGAGCGACAGCTAAATGTTGGCTTTGAATATCTGAGCTCATTTTAAGTGTCACTCTGCATTGTGAAATGGCTTCTGACTGAACTGAGGGTTAGTAGTGCTTTAGTGTTAAGATCACTGTTACCCTGGTGGCTCTAGAATGCTAGTTTAATATACTTTATATTTTAAAAAGGTTGGAATTTCTAAGAAATATATGTGCTCCTGTTATTTTTTTGTTCTTGTTGCAATGCCCACAGGGTGATTCTTCTGCTGTTAGACGCGAAGCAGATAGGAGCTGACTTGATTGTCTTCAGCTGCATTATGGACAGGAGGTTTCAGGATGAGTGTGAAGCCCTTATATTTGCATGAGTGTGTATGCTTCAGGGGTCTGTCTGCTGCCTTTCCCCGTACCAGAGGAAGTCATCTTCAGTTTAGCAGTTATTAAGTTCATCCAGTTCTGCTGAGAGATAGGTGAGATAGGAAGGGAGCAGTATGCAATAAGGTCTCGGTTGCGTTGCCCCTTTCCTTTTTGGCAGGGAACCTTCTCTCCACCTCCCTTGAAATTCAGAGCTTCTGAAGCAGTTTGTGTCTCCAAGGAGTCCATCAGGACTGCAGACTTGTCATTTGATAATTGGTTTGTCAATGAAGGGCCTTTCCCATCCTTCTCTTCAAAGAAAAAATACCAGGTTGAATTAGGCTGTTTGTTTACCACTGGCCTTTGAGACCCTCTCGATTTTCTTGTGCTTAAGCAGATAGTTCCCTTATTCCTTATTTGAACCTTGCAAAGCTGCATGTTTAGTTGTTTTTGTTTGTTTTTCTCACTTAACCTGGTTTTTCAAGAAAGAAGAGAGAAGATCGTCCAAGAAAAAAAAATAGTTTTAATTGTGATAGAAAGTTGTGACTACATTTGTTTGACAGAACTTTGAATTGGTGCGTCATATTGCTTGTCCTGAGTAAGCAGGTTGTTTAATAGAGCCAATGAACACTTACTTGGATACAGTGTTTGTGGCAGAGCTTTGATTGTGAATTCAAACTTACCTGAATGGTCATCTGCAGATTCTGTCCAGCGACATGACCCGCTCAAAACAAAGTTATAATGGATAAACATTAATTCAAACCTTCTTGTGTGCATCTCATCTTAAGAGGAATTTGTGGTGTGGCTTGAATAAGCCTTAAATAGGGAAGTAACAAAAGCTGCACAGGACTACCCAATGCGAATAAACATCTTTAGTCAACATAAGTTGAATATGATGGAGAGCTAGTAAAATGCTGGAAAGTGGTTGGAATTCTAAAGTCATCAGCTTGATGCATAATTTTTTACATGGGGGGCAGGGGAGGATGGGGCAGAAACTAAGTTTTGGTCTGACTGTCATTTGGACTAATTGTATGTTGAGAAGAGTGTAGATGGATGCTGTAGTAACACCAACAGCTTGTCTTTTTTCTGGAAAACTCCAGATGGTAAGTTGGAAGCTTGCACTATGTCAGAGAATGAATAAATTTCAGTGTGTGGCTCTGTAATGGTTATAACCAAAAATGTAGGTGTGTACTGTACTGCTGATGTTGTGAGGGGCTATTGTGAGGTTGGGCTTTGTTCCTCTTATCACATTCCTTTGGGCTCTGCTGAGTATAACCAAACTCTTAATGAAAGCCCTGATTTTTATGTAATCTCTTAAACTTTAAAAAAAAACCCAACCCAACTTTCACTAACTTCATGTATAAATGGAAATGTGGAGGGGAGGAATGGAAAGGGAGGGCGCTGTTGTGCCCCCCCCATCCCCCCGCCAGACTAACGCTGTTAATGTGAGACAACATTATCCCATTCTTGTTTCACTTCTCCCCCCCCCACATCCATATTACATTTTAAAGTCTTTTATGCAAAGTACGTCAGGCCAGTTATTTAATCATCTCAACGGAAAAGTTTGGTCTCGATTCAGTGCTGAATTTGAAAAAAAACCTGTTATTAGCTCTTTCATCTCAGGCTGAACTGTTAATGTGTGCCTGTCTCCTACCAGACATCGCTGGCTTTTCATAGTCTTTATGAACAGTGTTTATATATGTGAAGTTGGCCGTTTCCAAGGAAGACAAGCTACTTGTGAAGTGTTTGTTGAAGGCTCTATGTTCTACGGATCAGGAATATATTGGCGTTTTGAATATATTAAAACAAGGATTCATTTTCTTACTCTTGTTTCAAAATGTCCTGGAATTCCCTATCAGGTCAGTAGCTATTGACAGTAAAAACAAAAAATTACAGTAAACATGGTTAACATCTGGCTGAGAGAAGTTCTCAGAACCAAACAGAACCTTGAAAGCAGTGCATCCCAAAACCCAGAGATCATTTTTTAAAAAGGCAGTAACATCTAATGAACTTTGATTCTGATTCCCCTTAAAAAGGGTGAGGAGGAAGAAGAACCTGCACTTTTTAAATTTCTGAGTCCCTGTTTGTTTGTAAGTGTAGTCTCAGACATCTATTTCTGCCCGGGCGTCGTCATGGTCCGGCGCTCCCCCAACCAAAGCGTGACATCTCTCTGTGCCTCAATTCACTGGTGCCTGCCCTGGTGCTTTGGGGAGGATGAGTGTTTTGGAAGGTGGTCCCAGCTGTGCCTCGGCCACCTGCAAGACCCGACTAGCATCCCCGCATCCCTTACCACAGGCAGGGATGTTCCTGGCCCTGCTTGATAGGATGGTCCCTCTCCTGCTGCAGTTTGGAGCCCCTGTAGATAGTGGCCATGCAGTTCTGCGGCTGCCTCAGTGCTCAAGTTCAAGTCCATTGGCAGTGAAATGGCTGGACACTCTGTAGTGTGCTGTTTTCTGGGTTATGTGGCCAGGACGTTGAACTTGGTTGCGTTTCCCCAGTCTCTTGTCTTTAGCAGAAGCTCAGGCTTCAGAGCCTTGTGGTTTGCAAGTGTCTCGTGTGTGTGGTGAAGTTGGGACCCTGGGGAGGGCCTGCAGTGCCCTGCTAAGTGAACATCCAGTTTTTGTTTGAATTTAACTCTTATTTTTGGAACCATGGGTGACTTATTCTTGGAACCCCGTTTTTCAGAAACCCATCTGCACACAACGTTGCCAGGATTTCTGGTACAAATATTTTGTCATTTGCTCTTGAGACAATCTGTTGTTTCAGTCCTGGATAAGTTTTGTAATATGTTGCTTGAGATATCATGGAAAAATATCTTAGTGGTTGTGTAATCTTCTAGGTGAAAACACAAGGTTATGATTTTTTTTTTTAGTAGAAAATTGATTATTTGGTTTTATCAGTGGAGAAAATCTCCAAAATCTTTTAAAAGAAAAGACCAACAAGACTGTACTGCACCTACTATTTCCCTTTCTGATGGCAGCAGTTGAGTTAGAAATGAGCAACCTTTTCTTTTTCAAGGAATATTTGGAGTTCTCACATTTGTTGCTCATTTTGCTCCATCCGTTCTCACCTATTTCACATATTCAGAGCATTGTGCCTGGAAGCCTGGGGATTTTTTTTTTTTTTTTTTTTTTTTACTTCTAGAGACAGAGCTCATTCCCTTCACTTGTACCTCCCTTAGTGTATGCAGAAGATCCTGCCTTTGCTAGACAATGGTATAGCAGAAGGGTTGGTGAGAACTTTTAGAAGCTGGACGTTTGAAAACAAGGCTCAGTCTTTACTCTTGAATGACAGTGCTTATTCTTTATCAGATTTGTGTGATGCTGGACAGATGTCTCCATTGCCCCCATATTTCTGTGTACAGAGGTAGATGCTACTTCAGTGTGGGGTTTTTTAATAACAAATGGCAGTATGCTGCAAATAATTTTCTTAGGGAACTTGATTGGAATATTCTTGAGTCTTAAAACCAACAGCATTGGGTTGTCAGTGTTGACCCTTCAGGTGTTGCTAACATCGTGATCTCCCTTTGTGTGATAATGTAGGGGGGCCCAGGAAGATATTGTGGGCTGGTTGCTCGTAGTAACACCATGAGTAGTTACATCAAGGAGTAACTGATGAAATTCTATTCACTTTTTTTTTTAGTTTTGAGATTTCAGATGCTTGTATCATCCTTCTCCTTTTTTCTCTTTTTTTTCTAAATCCCAATGGAAAAGTCACCTAATAAGGGGGATTTCAGGAGAACAGTTTTTTGTCACTGAACGGGAAAGAGGAATAAATACGCTTTCTATGGTTCGTATTGGAGCCCATATGTTTACCTGTCCTCATGGCTCTCCTATTTAATTGGCAGTTTCTGAAAGGAAGACTCTGAAACCTGGCAAATGGTTTAAGATCTCAAATGAATGGAAAAATATTCTCAGTTTTCAAAAATAGCCTTTTGGAGGTGAATCTCATGGAACCTGGAGACAGGGAGGTCAAAAATGTCTGTCAGCATCTCTGAGGAGAAAACTCTAATTAAGAGTTAGGTCAGCTTTGTGTGTCTGGGAAATATGTTGCAGACAACATAGCTAACTGGAAAGAGAGAATGATCTCTTCCCACTCCAGAACTGGAGCATGAGTCGAGTGGATGCCAGGTTTATTTTGGCAGATGCAGCATTGGAGGTGGTGGCTAATGCTAAAGGTGTGCTGAGAAAAATCTCTCTGCAATGAGTGGCTTTACGTTTGAGAAAGCTTTGCATGCTCACAAAATTCATGCAGAATCCTTACAAACACTGTTCCTTTAGGCACTCACCCTTCTTCCCGTTCCTGTCGCTGGGCCTGGGAGCAGGCAAGTTGTCTGTCTTGCTTGGCCACTGCCAAGCGATTCTTTCTCCTGGTGCTCTTGCTTGCTCTTGTTTGGCTCTCGGGATATCACGTGCCTGGCAAGCTTTCAAGCGCTGGTAGCTCCCCTGTGCAGGAGAGGTGGGCAGGTTTGACAGCACGTAGCTTTGCTGGTGTGCTTAACTTTCACTTGTCTTCTCCCTGCAAAATAAATAAATAATTGATGCATGAAGGGGAAAAGCGTGGGAGGAAAAATGTCAGGAAACTCAGAGGTGAAGCTATTTCCTCCCTCAGTAATATTTTTCTTCTGTGTGTTGTTTCTTCTCTTCAAACAATGGGGTGAGTTTGAATCCATTCTTAACTATCAGCCTTGACATTGTTTATTCATAAATCCTTTCATGTGTGTGACGGACCTCAGGAAAAACCCACACTTCCATTGTGAGACCTCTGGGCAGGCTTTCTGCAGCACAGTGCCAGTACAACAGGGCTCCAAGTCCTCCTTTGGGGTCCCCGTGTGCCAGCAAATTAATATTCATAGTGAAGCAGATAATTGTGATTTGTCGATGTGGGTTGTGAAATGGGATAACTCTAGTGAAGCTTGGTTTGTTTGGGTTTTGTTTTAAAGCAAGTAAATAACCCAGATTCTCAGAATGAGGATTTCTGATGGTAGCTGCTAACAAACACTGTTATGCTTAAGTAATTAACTTTTTGTGTGTGCACACTTGTATTTGGGGAAAGGGGTGTTTTGCTGAAACAGGTGAAAGTTAGTTCTGTAGTATAAAACAGGAAGCAGATGGGTACTAATTAAAGCCCTGTTGATGATAAAAGGGTGACTGAGCTTTTGAAGCAGCTGCTTTCCTAATTTTATACATAGCTGGTAGGTCCTTTATAAAGGAGCCGGCCTCCCCATGCTTCATTGTTTTTGTGAAGCCGGAGGAAATGCGTGTGCCTGTGCGTGTGTGCTGAGGGATGGCACTCGCTGTGTGCTTCCTTCTCTGCGCTAGAGAAAATGGTGCTCTCTGAAGGTCTGACCAAGGTGCCAGGCGCCTTTTCATCTCCCTCCTCTTCTCCCTCCACCTTTCCACACGTGGGTAGGCACTGGGCTGGTGGGGAGCACCTCTCAGCAGTGGCGTTGTAGATGAGGGACGGCAGCTTACTGCATGTTGCAGGGTTTCATGTCTCAACTCACCTGGGAGAGAAAGTTATTTTTCTTGGCTGGTTTTTATTGCTCTGTTAGACTTTCACAAAGTGGTTAGAGAGTCAACAACCAAAATACCAGTGAGGGTGTCAGCCTCCTCTGTGTGTGACCTGTGATCTTCATTACAGTCTTTAATCTTCCCAAGTTCTCTTTATACTGCCTTTACTGTGTTTTCTCTTATCTTGAGGCTCGTAGGATGGGTAATAAACTCATCTTCCAAAAAAGAAAAGAAAAAAATAAGTCACAAGCATGTTGTATCGAATGTAGGCAGAGGAAGAACAGCACCAAAGCAGAGCAGATCCTCATACAGTAGAACCAGCAACGTTAACTGTAGTATTTTAATGCCCTCAGTGGGTGTTGGGCATAGAGAAATAAATAGTAACTTTGTGTTGACTAAAGTAGCATGTTTTGTCCATAATGAATATATTGAATCATTGAAACCTTTTTATTGTCAACCCTTGCCCCTGGGAATTGGTGTGGGGGAATTGCTTTCTTTGCTGGGGAAAGCCAAGTGCCAGTGTTCAGTCTGGGTGGTGGAGATGTCTGTGTTCTGGTAGAAATAAACTACACTTGGTGTGGGCAGGAGGAGAAAGAGGAGGGGAAAAAATTTGATCATCAGTGGGCTTGAGCCCAGTAAGATGCAGATTCAGGGGATGGCAGCTGAGGAGTGGAGGAGTATCTTCTGTATGGGGAAGCTCCAGTTGCATCAGCCACATTTCTCAGTGAGCAGTGCTTGGGAATTAGGACTGTGTTCACCTGAAGCTCTCACAGGGATGCTCTCTGGGTGTCTTTTTGAAGAAGCAGCCTTTCAGAAAAAGCGTAGCAGCCGCTGCTCCTACCACCTGGTAAGCCCACAAGTGTCTTGGAGGAGACAGATGGCCCAGAGCATCCAGGGAAGAAGCACTGCCTTGTTCGGTGGCCCACACCCCTTCCCTTTTGTTGCTGAGTGACTGCCATCTTCTGCAGCTCATTCTGCAGCTGTGGTGTGTTGTACAGTATGGACCAGAGTCTTTAAATCCTTCTCTGTTATTGCTGTTAGTGGTGAATATTCCCCCTGTGTCTTTCCACTGTTGTGGGAAGATGACCACAAACTGGGAGAGCGTCTTAACCTGGGACCTGTTCTTGCTTGTTCCCTTGATGTGAGGGTCCAACAGGTCTCTCAGTAGGAATGATCCCAAGAGCCTTTTGCAAGAATGAGAGGGGGCAGCCAACCTCTTTCCCTGTCCCTTGCTAATGTTGCTAAAGAGTTTGTGGAAGTCTGCTTCTAAACTCTGCACTTCTCTGCTACTGCATCCCTCCCCTACTCCTGGCAGCCGAATGGAGAACCACCAGCTCCCAAAGTGGATGGAAGAATGGCAATGTTGCCTTCTCCACTGGTCAGTATGTCTCTTGCAGGATTTTCTTACTCCAGAGTCATCTGGGTTGGCTGCATTTCTGGTTATGGGATCAATGGGTTGTGCTGCATCACTACAACCAGAAGTTTACCAGGTGCCAGAACCTGATCTGGGAGAGCTTTCCTTCATACACAGACTGTAGGGTTATGAGTCCTCCTCTGCACTGCTGGTTTCATGAATGTTCTGGGTTTTATGACCCCTGAGTGTTTGTCAAGAAGCTGTTGCCTTTTGAGTGTACTTTGGCATCATACTTGTGTTAATCTCCTTTGGCCTTATCCTTTAAATCAGCCTTTTGACAAAGTTTGGGGGCTGGGTTTAATCTAAGGCAATTCTTGCTCTTTTTCTCGAGTCAGCAACTTTAAATTATCTATTTTCTTCCTGTAGTGCTGGTGTCTTTAAGCCAGGGTTACAGGAAAGCCAGTGCAATCAGAGAGAGGACATTTGGCTGCCTTCTGAAGGATTTTAGAATTATTTGGGAGGCTGTAAGCATCTTTGGGCTTCAAGCTGAGAACAGCTACGGTAAAAAAGATGTGAGTTTGCTAATAGACTTTTTTCCTTTGTTTTTCAATCAAACCTGTATGTTTAAGGTGGTTTGAGAAGTGGGCACCTTCTATGACAATGCAGAGGAGTCATGCAAGCTGATGCAAAGGTTTTGCTGCACCCGTAGCTGTGCCAAGAAGCAAGCGCCTCGTCACTGCTGCTCTCTGGCAAGTTCTTTCTTAGGGTGAAAGGGCCTTAAGCCTGCTTTAAACATGTTTCTGTGGCTTTGATAGCCAGCCATTCTGTGTAGAAATTGCTGCAGCTGAGGGATTTGTAAGAGCCACAGACCTCTCTGCAGTTTGTCCTTTGGGGTGAATGTGTATCTTAATGCTTTGGTTTATCACTCTCAATCTTGAATGTTTTCATGTTTGCATGCTCCACGCAACAATAGACAGAAATAGGTGAGAATTGCTTAACTAAATAAATAACCTTTTCTGTTTAAAATGTCACTTATTTGAAGAGCTGTATAACATAGAGATTGGTATTTTGGTATTCAAAATTACTCAGCTATTGCTGTCATTGGAAAATCAGTCAAATGTGTTGAATGTATGTGTTAAATACATGTGTGTGATGGCTGCTCTTAGGCAAACTTTGAGCAAGATAACTCTGAGCTTCCTTATCAGCTTCCCCAGAAATGCCTGGCATTGATGGAAGTACGCTGCAGTGGAGGAGAGCATGAGGGGGTCTTGGAATAATTGGCAGAGAAGGAAAACGTCTGTTTTATTGGACTCCCACTATTTGAGCCTGATGTTTCTTAAGTGGTAAAGGCCTGAACTTAGCTGAGACCTTGAGAATTTCATTAAAAGGAGCAAGTAAGGGGATGCTAGACTCTGGCAAAACAGTAATTGGTGCCTAGATATGTTTAAGGTACTAGGTCCAGATCCTTCACTCACTGCTCCAAAGCTGAGTTTTAAAGTACCTTTTTTACAGAGCCAGTCTTGGAAGAAATGTTATTCTTTCCTTCAGCATCCTCTCCTTCCTAGGAAAATGAGCAATGTGTAGTTAAGCCAGAGCAGTTGTTAATTGTAGTCTTTTTAAGAGATAAAAAATTAATCTTGCAGCAAACTACAACTAGCTGGTAAATATTGAAGTCCAGATTCTGCCTTGTGATCAGATAATTATTCTGTTGTCTTCTCTGATTTTCCTTTATTCCAGGGGGAAATAGGGAGTAAGGGAAGAGGAGACTCTGGAGAAAGGGTAGGGTATGTAAGCTTTCCCATTATTATTTAAAGGCCATGAAGAAGATGGATTCAATACTGCTCAAGTGTAAAAGCATATAAACTACTAATCATGTCTACTCTCAACTTCTCCCACTGTCCTTCTGAGGCTTCAGATACCAATTTTGTCAAACAGAGGCTCCAGGACAATATTGCTTTACTGGAGATGCTCATTTATGACTTTGTCAAGCTGGCATACTTCAGTTTAAAATAAAAATAGAGAATGGTGATGCCTGGTATCAAGCCTGGCATAGATACAGCTGGAAAGAAAGGGAAAAAAATGGATGCATATGGCCCTACCTGTAAGAAAGCTGTATTTGCCCCAACTGTTACTGCCCAGTTGGCAACGATTTGGTTCCACCCAATCCCCATTTGCTGCGTTTCACATCAACTTTGGAAGTTTATGGCTCAGAAAGATCCACAGCCTCTTCTGATTTAGAGGTGAGCAGATCTGGTCTTTTGTGCTGGTCTCCTTGTACTTTTATTTAGAAGTTCACTGAAAATTTGGGGTTGGGGCAAGGAGTCCTGTTGTCGCTGGTTTGCCAGAAATGTTCTGCAGGTAAGTTGGTAAATGTGTTCCACCTCCAAAAGAAGGATGGTTTCGGATGGTGGTAGTGCACTGAGGTTTGCTTGGGTAGTCCATAGCTGTCTGTGGGGATAGGGAATTATCTTGCCAAGAGCTTTATTTTTGAATCAGAAGTCTGTATTTTCATAGAAAATGAGATCTTTCAAAGTTCATGTCAGGAGGATCCAAAACAAGGTGTTATTAAGTGGGCTCGTTCATCCTGCCATTTGAGAACAGAAAGAGCTGGTTATTGGAGCCTGTGTGCTTGCAGGACTCTTGAGACATGAGTATGATTTTATATCAAAACTGAAGCTCTTAAATTTTGAAGATATATTTTTCACAAGTATGGCCATGTAGTGAAACAGTTGTGTTCCTTCCCTCCTATTAATTTGGATTCCAAAAGCTTCTCTAACAGAGGAGAGGTGGAAATCCTGCCACATGAGAATTGGATACTTGAAAGATAATGTCCAACTTAACCCTTAGGAATGTCCCTATAGAAAAAAATCCTTGAGAAATTCCTAAAACATAGTCCTGTAATTTCTACTTTGGCACAGAGATTGTTTTGTATGAATACTTTTGGAACAATATCTCTCTTTTCTAATCCAGAGGGCCTATTCTTAGGAGTCATGGCAGGTTAGTAATCATGTCCACAGCAGACCGTGATCGTGATGAGGAGTGGGGATAGCAGGTAGTTCAAAGTCTCTTCTCTAACTCTTTGCCTTAGTGTCAGGGTGAAGGTAGACAAACAGTGCCTTGCTGGGGCTCTGCCTCTTCCAGCTGTGTTACCTGCAATCCCTGGGTGTGTGTGAGCTGACTCCAGCAGAGCTTTGTTGGTTTTCCTATGATTACAAAACCAACCTTCAGCAGATACGGTTGCTTTATTTTTTGGTCTTTTTTTTTTTCCCCTTTTCTTTTTAAATGCCCTGTTTCTTGCTCCTTTTTGTTTGTGTCTTGTTCTGACCATGCTTGTGAGACAATTATAACAGTGTTTACAGGTTGCAAAGCAAAGTAAAATTATGAATTATCTTCTTTGCTGCTGTAACTCAGCAGCAGACAGGAAGAAACTTGAAAATACTGAATAGGCAGCATATTGCTGCATTGGCACTTAATGTTGTTACAGTGTGATATAACTTAAAATATTGCTTATTTCCTCTTTGCTGTTCAAAACAACTTGAAGCGTGTTGTGACCAGGACCTAAACAGTAACTGAAAGAGTAAACCCAAACATTTTAACAGAGAAAAGCATGGCTTGCCAAATACTGTGTGGAATTTATGGCTATATAAATAATCAATAAACAAAATACTTGAAAACACGTTGACTTTCCAGGGGAAGACTTTAATTTCCTTTTAAACCAAGATGAACATGTGGAAACAGTCCCTGTAAATCTTCAAACTTGAAAATAATAATAAAAAAATTAATCAAGAGCCACAAGAGCCTCAGTGTCCTCTGGCGTTTAACAAATCTGTGGACACAAACCCCTGAATGTATCCATGATAAATTATTATAAAACTTCACAAACAAGCTTGTCTTGATAAATAATACTGGAAAACAAGCTTCAGTAAACATGCTTGCTTTTTTCTGTTTCATCCTTGTTTTTAGAGAGGCCCTTATGTGATCCACAGAATAAATAACTTCACGCGTCTTGATAGCTATTGCAAATGACAGCTCCTACTGCTGACATTCCTGCTATTATTAATCTGATGTAAGTTTGTGTCCTGTAATTTTTATTATTATTATTTTTAAATACATGCTCCACTCTGACCTAGGAAGCTGATTCTCTCAAGAAAAGAGCTTGCACATCTTTAGAGCTGCAAAGGGGGCTGTGTTGTCTGAACATTTGCAAGAGAGAAAACTAAACTGCAGTACTTAAAAGAAGAAAAAGTGGTCACGAGGTGGCAAATACTAAGCAAGTCTGTGCAAAGAGTCCTAAGATTTTCTTGTTGCAGCCCTTTGAATTGATTAGGGCATTTAGGTTACTGTCTCAGCTTTGCTTTTGCTATAGGGCTTTAGCGCATGCCTGGGAAAAGCTAAAGGAGAGCTCCTCTGCCTTCCAAGTCATTGGGCAAAGGCACTGGAGGGATGGACTGGATGGACAGCATTGAGAATTTGGATGTTGCAGTCCTTAAATCTGAATAACTAGCCAGGCAGGCTTAGGCTACCCAGTTACCCACGAGCTTTTCATTGAAGAAGGATGTATGTGATGATGGTAATGTTTACCTCAAGGGAGTTTACCTCTCCCAGGAGAAGAGAGCCTAATCTAAAAGTTGGTAAGAACTTTTTGACTTTGTGGGATTAGTGAAGGGGGTGGAAGATTTTTAAAAAACAGTGTTTTCCCTTCTGAACTGATGAGGGTGATGGAGGTGTCCCTGGGACATCTGTCCCACCTGAGATTCTCCAGTTCACCAGACCTTCCATGTGTCCATGCCCTGTCCAGGGGACTGGGAGAATGAGTGAAGTCTGCTTCGAACAGCATGGTAAGGCCAGTCTCCGTGTGTATATCAAATGGAGAGAAATAATAATGAGGGGAGATTAATTAGACCTAAATAGCAGGAGAAAAATAGCACCCCAAATTCCTAACAAAACTTATTTTTGCCTACCAGCGTCCCACTCTGGGAGCTGTCTTAGTTGGTATCCAGTACGGTCCTGCAACTCTCTAGCAACAGGTGTGTATTTAAAAGGTCCCAAGCCACAATGATGTGGCTTATTTTACTTTTTATTGTCCTCATTATAATATTTTGATGTTTGGGAATTGTGATGAATGCTGATGCTCTTGGGCTTTACTTTGTTACTTCTATTTTTGTCATTAAAAGCATACACTTTCTTGTCCTTTTTACTTTCTTGTTTGGGAAGGAGGAAGGCAAGTAAATACAGAGCTGATGGTTTAAGGCACTGTTGCCAGATGACATTCTATGGGAATGTGGACTTGCCAGTATGTAGATTGTAAATAGTCCTTTGATTTAATAAGGGTCTGTTAAGTATAGAGCACAGCCTACAGAAGTGAGGGAATAGGAATGCTTCCAAAACTGGTGTGAGGGAAGAAATTGCACTTTAGATTTCCCTCCTTTCTGTGCCCAGCTTGTGCTGAGAAATAGTACTCTGTCTCCCGTAGCCTGCTTAAAATTGTGTGCGTGTCTGAGGGTAACTTGGTTCGGAGTTGGCGCTACACATTTTGCAAGATCGGGTGGCAGTGGCTTTATAATGCTGAACAGATGTCAGAAAAGCCAGTGATGAGCGCCAGCGTTTCTTGAAACTGCAGCCCGGAGAGCGTCATGGAAAGCAGCGTTTGAGAGGAGGATGCTGGCACGAACAGTGCAACCACCCCTCATGAGCCCTCTGAGTCCCCAGACCCTCTTGCGAGAAGATAAACTAAAAACCCTTTAAGTATAAACCCCACCTTGCGTGAAAGAGGGTGGCTGCAGTTGGCCAGACAGTGAAGGGGGGGGCAATGCACGCTGGAACATCGCTCCAGGCTATAATGAAATTTGGATGAGGGTTTTTTTTGTGGGCATTGTAGTAGTAAAACATGTTACATAAAATCTACTAGGCTGTGGGAGCGAGCTTGAATTGGGAAGAGCTCTTGCAAAGAAGAGTGTGCTGGTGGTCTGTCATGGTTCTGTGGTGGGGGTAAAAGTACCAAGGCAAACAGTGTTTGAAGAAGTTGAGTAGAAACACAATGCCTAATACGTGGGCTGCCCATTTAGGATGCACAAAAAGGGGTAATTGGTACTTGCTTCTTGTAACTTTGGAAAGAAAAAAACCCCAAAATGAACAAGAATAAAAAATAACACAAAGAAAAATGAACAAGTATTGACTGACTGCATATGGCTGTATTGTTTATCTGTGTGTTTGCAAATGATGAAGTAGTTTAAAGAGAACTTAAATCTTGCCCTGTTTAAGCTATTTTAAGAAGCGCTTAATAAGTCTATGTTTTTTGATAATATTTTGTTAACAAGAAAATGGTATTTTATTTTTAGATGTGAGACAGATACAAGGAGAATTGGCTAGAGGAAGAATAAATTGTAAAAATGCGTTCATACACTGGACGATACTCATGTACCAAAGAAAGTAAAGGAAAGAGAAATGTCCCTGTAGTCTTTCCTCAGTTTCTCTTGGTTACTACAGCAACATCAGATATTTACAACTTTAGGTGAAATCCAGAGGGTGGTTGTTATTTTTAAGTTGACACTGTCCCCTTACAAATGTGAATCCTTCAGCATCTTTTCCACTAGTTGCAGTAAAGAATCTCTAAAGATGCACTGAATTAAACAAACACCGCCCTCCCCCGCCTCCCTCCCAACAAACCCAGAACTGCTCAACTCTATTTTATTTTCCCTTTTTGTACTTTTGGGGACGATACTAAAATTTTGTTAGCCTATCCTTGCTCTTGCTGTAGTGAAAATAAAGATCAAACATGTAGTGAGATGTAGTGCAAGATACCGTTCAGCCTGTAAAAGGAAAGCTTTTACCCTTCTTTTTACAAGATGTGCAGCTTCCTTCAGCCAGGGATTTCCTGTGGGGCACAGCTAACCCTGCTGCAAAGGAAGCTTGCTGCTTTCATTGACTTTGTTTCTGAAAAAACTGTTATTCAGTGACACCCAAGTCCGGAGAATTTGGCTCCTTTGCGTGCTAAAGGAAAAGGCTGCTGCTGCTGTGCTGGTACAAGTAAAACAAGTAGACGTGATTTATTTTTTTTTTCTTCTACTCAGTCAACCCAGTTTTTTATGTTACTGAGTCTGTATATCCCCCTTGGTACATTGCTTCTCGAGGGAAGAAATGCAGACAGGCTGCGTAGTTTTTCTGCAGACAAGCAAGCATCTATACTTGTCATCTGCCCTCTTGGGATGAGTTTGTGAGTTGTGGGAGCTGTGGGCACAGTGCTGCAGCTGTGCTTGGCTCCGTCCGAGGATTGTGGCTGTAAACTGGCAGCTGCTCCTTCTCGGTGTCCTTAAGGAGAGATCTAGGCAGTGGGTGTTGTTGCAGGTGAAATAAGTCCTTGAGCCTCTCCAGCCATGGCTGGCCTATGGGCAGCATGGCGAATGGAGCAAGTGTCGTAGAGTTAGCCCATGTCTCTGGAGTGTCCTGCTTTCATAGAATCATAGAATGGTCTGGGTTGGAAGGGAACCCAAGGATCATAAAGTTCCAACCCCCCTGCCACAGGCAGGGCCACCAACCTCCAGGCCTGGATCTACACAAGGTTGCCCAGGGCCCCATCCAACCTGGCCTTGAACACCTCCAGTGATAGGGCATCCACCACCTAAAAAAAACCCTAACTGCTTCTTTGCTTTCCTAACCTCAGTTTTAACTTGTTTTCACTGTTGTGGGTAGCCTGTTGCATGTAAATCCATCAGGTCGTGACAATTGTTCTGACCCTTTACATTATCAGTGATGTGGTGAAAACAAATAGTCTTGATCCATGAAGAGCTGTGTGGCTCCCTAGTAAAGCATCCAACTGAAAACAAACATTTAGGGTTAGGTTCTGTCCCTTTACATAAGCAAGTGGCACATGACTTGCTTTGGTCTTTATGCAGAGCTTTTAGCATGTAAAGCTTATGTAATTTCTCAGGCCCGGACCTTTCCAACTGTTTCACCTTGTTAAAGCTTTTAGGGTAATTGTATCTGGTTTGCTTTTCTATTCTTTTTTTCTCTTTTTTTTTTTTTTTTTTAATCCTTGGAAGTCCTCTGTGTGTCCACGGATGCTAATGCAAAATTGAGCCCCGTTTTCAGACTATGATGTTTCTTACCTCTGTGGTTTACGCTCAGACTTTGGCCTATTTCTCACCTTACTGCTTCTTACTGGTGAGAACCGTGTTTCTAGAACTCCTTTTAAGATTATCTGCTGGTCTAATTGGTATTGATACATTTAGCATGTATACACATTTGTAGCTCTTCATTAGAGCTAACGACTGTCAATAGAAGGCTGCTTAGTTTTAGAAAGAAAAAAGAAGGGGGGAAGCTTTCTCTAAACAGTGCTGTAGTCTTTATGATGAATTGGGTGTAGCTGTGGAGAATGGCAGAGGTGAAACAGGCTGTCTGTTAAACAGGAAACGAGTGATTAACATTTTTTTGTCCTACTGATCATAATTATTCCCACTGGCTGAAAAAAGATAAACACCCCTTAGTCTCTCTTTTACTATAGTCACAGGATAAAATTCTAAGCTTATTAGTCACTTTGGCATTGTGTGGATGAACTGCTACTTTATTACTACAATTTAAAAATTTATTTATTTTAATAAACTTTAATAAATCTTGATTCATGTTTTCCTTGCAATAACCTGCTCGCACTCCGCATTCAAGGACAGTTTTGCCGTCACCGCCACCGTGGTGCCCGTGTCTCCTCTAAAGCTGCGTTCCTGGTTCCTGCATTAGACATGTCGGTGAATAACTGAGAGCGCTCTCCTGCCCGCCACGAATCGCAGCAGCCTTCCACACCGCTTATTGCGCTACAGACGGTTTAAATGGCTTTAATCCCCTTGATGAGCACGCATTAGTGGTGGTGTGTGGTGCTAATCTTGGCTGCGATGCCGTTTAGTGTGGCATCGGTGTATATGCGGGCGTTTTCTATCTTACCTTTCTTAAACAAAACATGTTTTTCTTGTCTGTGTGATGGCTTATATTCTGTGGGACTGTTTGGAAAGACATTAATTACATCCCTGACTTCTGATGGTTTATAAGTTGAATCCTTTATCAGCTTGTCCATGATATCACCTGGGACTGATGCAGGGCACCCAGGTTATGCATGCATCCCTTGCGTTGCTGTTTTTGAGTTACTGATGTAACTGCTTGAGAAGGCCAGAGGTCTGAGAGCGCTTAGAGGGGAGGAGAAGGGGCCCCAGTTATCAGGGCATACTGATTTTGAAATGGTCCTCTTCTGTGAGGCCTCAGTGTTGGCCTCCTGCATTACTGGTGAACTTGGGAAAGGCTTCTTCATCATAAAACTACATATATAAGTCTGTGTGTATATATATGTAAAACATATATATATATGTGGAAAACAGTAAATTGGGTTGTTTTGGCTTTTTTTTCTTTTACAAATACAATACCCTTATATCTGTCAAACATTTCTTTTCCATCTGTTGGAACAGTGAGCTTACACTTTTGTAAGGGTAGTATTAGGATTTGGATCACTAGTTGTCCTTGCTAGCTTTGATTTTTTTTTTTTTTCTTTTAAAATCTGGATATTTATGTCTTCCCTTATTTTCTATACTTCACAACTTTTGTTTCACCCTGATGGCTATTTGCTCCCCCCCCCCCTTTTTTTTTTTTTTTTTGTTGTTGTAATAATACTGTGCTTTCTTCTTAATGTTGCCTTTCTTTCACCCCTAAAAACCTAGACAAACCTGTTAGTTGCCTTGGCTTCCCAGATGATTTTACCAAAGAGGGAGAAAGTTCCATTTGACAAATCCCTTTTTAAAAATCTCACAATTTTCATATGCATCTTCATCTGTTGTTTTTCCTAATCAGTGTCACTTAGTTTCCTCGGCTTTGAAATGCTAGCAAATGTTTATATATTTGGTCTATGCTCTGTCGCTATTATATCATGCCTGTATTACAGTTATAGAAATAAATGTAGCTATAAACCAGAGTATTGGCACAAATGTAGGTGAACGTTAACCTGGTTTTGGCTCTGACTCTCTCTTGGATTGTCATAAGAAGTTTTGGATGGGGTCATCACATGTGGAACAGTACCCAGGGGTGTGCTTGCCCTGTCTGTATCTGTCTCATACTACGCTTTACCACTTTCATGTTTTTTAAGCTCATTCTTTAAATGCCCATGTAGGGAAAGTAGGCAGCTATTCCGATTAGAAATGTCCAAACTGCCATTATGGAAAAGAGATTGAAAAGAGTCTGCCTAGAGTGAAGAGGAGGGTTATCTGGGGATAGCAATTGGGAATTACTCAAACACATGTCAGTAGAGTTGCTAGTTCTGACATCTAAGTTTTCATAGCCAAGTCCCTTCAACATCAGTGTCTGGAGCTGTGCATGTATTTCTGCTACTATGTACTGTGTTTGAGTGGTTGTAAAACCCCACCCCAGTCCCTGGTGCCCCGTGACTGCAGGATACAACCTGGATGATTGCCAAGCTCCTTTGGAGTCCACAGTTTTTCAGTCTTATGAGAAGGAAGTGTAGGAGAGTATAAATCTGTGGAGTTCACTGCAGGACTTAGATTAATGCCAACAACATGTGGTCACAGGAGGCCCATCTCTGTGCAGATGTGTATAGCGACCATATAGTGATAACATATATGCTGTCCCATTCTTGTACATTCGTGCATGGAACGAGGGATGCATTGCTTAAATCTTGTCAAATTAAACAGTCAGTGAACGTATCTCTGTGTTTGAAGATGTTGCTTCATGGGTGGTTGTCTGGGAAAGACTATTGCTATGCCACCATCAGTAATGAAAAGCAGAGAAATGGTGCGAGGTCCCTCTAATAAGATTGAAGTGTTTCTGTGCTGTTTCCAGCTGACGCTTCTTAACCATTTTTGTCCTGTGCTATTATACAAAGTCAAACAAAAGCACCCCCCAAGAACAAAGGACCCAAAAAAGCATGACCTGTTTGGGAGGAAATCCTGCCCTTCCACCTTCATGCAGCTGCAGGTGGCAAATTGCCAGCATCTTCTAAATATGACTCTTTGACCTGAGGCCAAGTTGACATGCTTTCTGTCCATGCTCTTACCTGACAACGGAGAAGATTCCTGAGCTGTAATCAAAGAACGCTACGTTTGGGTGGCAAAGGATAACTATTTCACTAGCATTTGAAGCTTCTGATACCACAGCCAGATGTGTGTTTGTGTTGGTGAACAGTGTAGTACCAGGAACCTTTTTGAGAAATAAATGTGGCTAACACTGTTTTATGAATAAGTGTGGACTATCTGTTGACCAAACGCTTTTGGGTGTCCAACACTGGCTCTGAGGTAACCCCAAGCTCCATGTGCAGCTTCTGCATCTAAAATTCTTGTATCCCACAGTCATGAGATAAGACAAACAGGATGGCTTTACACCAGAGTGCTGTACCACAGGCAGCTCTGGTACATCTGGAGTTATTAGTGTTCTCTTTCTTCCTTAGTGTCTTCACCCAGCCTCTGCAAACTTGGCAGGATGGTTGGAAATCACAGTAAAGTGGGTACAGGCAGTGATCTGCTGCAGATCTGCTTGTTTCACCAGGTATGGTGTACCTCAGCCTTGGACAGATCCTGCATGGTGTACCTCTTGTTATGGTTAGTCCCTGCTGCTGGTGTCTGCCTGTTATTGCTGAAGGAACGCTGAGCAATTGTGGTGGTGAACTTGTCCTTTGTGTACTTTCCTAGGATGTTGTTTTATGACTTCTTTTTACTGGTGTTTGCCACTGAGGCTCCAAGAGGAGTGTGATTTAAACCTCTGGACCTGGTGTAAGGTCCCCATGCACAGCCCTTGAGAGGCAAGTCTGATGTCCTCTTTAACAAATATATGGAATATATCTTGGGGTCTTCCCTTTTCTGCTGAAAAGCTTTTGCTTTGGTGCTCGCTCCACAGAGGGACTATGCTAGTTCTGTATCTTCCTGACAGTAATGTGACATGTTAACACCATTGGTTCATGTACCAACCACCAGTGATCACAGCAGACACCTCTCAACAGCGATGACATTAGTTGATGGGTCTCTGAACTTCTCTCCTACCAGTCCTTGAGCCCAACTTTCTTGTCAGGCATGTTCTTTTTGTGGTTATCTTAGAAGGTCAAAGCAAAAGTAGTCTTGAGTGTCCTATTCCTGAAAGTTTCTTTCCAGCTTCCCAATCTGTTTCAGACTTTGTTTGGAAAGATGTGAGACCAACGGTTGGATACTATTCCCTGATTTTATTTGCAGCCATTTCAGCTGATAGTAGTGCCAGCTGACTAGCAACATTTGTAGCCTGTCCCCTTGGATGAGGTATAAGAAGCAATGGACTGCTGAGAAGTCCTCTGAAAGACAAATTGGTGGGCACTCATTAGACTTACCTTTAATAGCAATGTGGACCCATGTATTGTGGAAGCAGCCTTGCTTTTACGGCCTCCCACATTGTTATAGCTGTGTTGGCCTTCAGATGCCAAGTTCTTCTGCCCTAGTGATTAGTGAATCTCTTCTGAGATGCCATGGCATGCTCTATTGCAATACCATCAGCATACACACCTTGATAGCAAGTCCACTTGGACAGTTGCATCCATTCCCTTTTTGTGGCTATCACAGTACTACGCTCAAATGGGTGTGTGAGGGTGGTAGCAACCATGGGCAGTCATAGGTGTTTTTACAAGGTTTGGGTCTTGCAGCTCCCCAGATACTTGCAGATCTGCAATTAGATCCTGTTTGGGGAGGTTTGCAATAGGATTAAACAGGACCAGTGCTTTGCTTCCCTTTCTCTTGCATGCTCCAAGGGCTGGGCTGGAGGCAAGATAGCCAGCATGACTGTATGGCTTCTCTTCAGTAAGTACAGACCTACAATGTTGTCAGGATTAACAAGGCAACTGTGTTTCCAGGTGGTTCTCTTTAGTAAAACACCAAAACAATTTGCTGAAAAAATAATTAAAGACATAAAGTGTAATTGTAATATGGGCATGATTTATTTATATTTTTTTGCATCTAGTCAGGTTAAACTTAAGTTGCATGTTTTAGTATGAGTATCTCTTGAGTTTAAATGCCGTATTAGATATCAGCTGAGCTACTTGCACCCAGGGATTAAATGTCTGAGACATCTATTTCTTGAATTATTCAAAACTGTAAAGCAGTTTGAGGTTTTTTTGTTGCTTAGAAGAGCAGCAAGGAGGATGTTGTCGCAGCAGCGCAGTGCTGCTGTAGGAAGTGTTGGAAACGAAGCTGAATGCTATACATGCATAGATTCAAATGAATTGTTTTCTTGGCTTCATGAGTTTTATTAGCTGATGTGAGCTCATCACATCGCATTTAGACCATACTAGTTTTGCATATTTTGGCTCTTGGTGAGTAATGATAAGCCTATCCACAGTTCTTTGTCTGCATGCTGAATTATGGCATGAAATCAATTCACAGACCAAACAGGAGTGGGGGATCTCTGAGCTTTATCTCCCAAGACGGAAACTCAATCCCAGGAAACACCCCACAGGTGGCAGCAGCCCTGCTGCTGTCCTCAGGAGGTTTTGATAAAATTCCAACTCGGATGCTCTCAAGAGTGATCTGGCGTGTGTTGTTGCTGCACGGAAACCCGCCTCAGAACACAGCTGCTTGCTTTTCGTGTCCCTCAGGCCAGGTTTTGGGAGGCTTTGCTTCGAAGTCCTGCTGAAAGCCGCATCTGGAGGAGTCCTGCAGCGTGACGGGGCTGGTGCCGCCGTCGAGCGCCCCGGCCACTGACAGCCGCGCTGCTCTTCCGGCTGCCAAGATCCACTGCTGAAACTATACTTTTTTTATCAGGTCATGTTTGCGTCTGGCAAAGATTTGTAGACACAACATCATTAACAGCAGTGCATATTTTCACAAGATTTACCTCTTCAACACTTTTTTTCCGAGTTAGTAAATCATAGCTTCTTTAATGTCCTGCTGGCTGCGTGAAAAACAGGAATTTATGTAACAAGCTCTGGGCCGCAAACCTTTTCCTGTTAGGAAAATTTTTTTTTTCATTGCTGGCAGAGCTAGGAGACAGCTCTGTTACTCAAAGAGCGACCTCAGATGTCCTCGGTACAATAATACCAGATTATAACATTTTTGATGACTAAGGAATAGCAGTGATTTCTTAAATATTTAACACTTCTGTTGCAGACAAGAGGGGATTGTGCCTTAGCGTGGTATTTTCTCTGCCTGATGTTTTGTGTGTTTGATATGCCTATTTTGATAGTAAACAGTAAGCCTGAGCCAACTGGGTACGTTTACAAAATACAATTTGATAATAAATAAATAAATGAACCGGCACAGGAGGATTTTTAATCAACAGACGTGAAGAACAACTTTCTTGCAACATTTCTAGAGCTGGACTTGGGTCAGCTTGGGGATTCAGCTGTGGCCCTGGAGTGAAAACCACGGGCTGTGCCGGCTGGCCTCACAAGGCTTCTCGGGCAGCCCTTGGGGCTGTGGGCAGGTCCAAAGATGGATTTTCAGGCTTAAACTCCCGATGTGCTAGCTGCACATGGTGCAAATAAAATTTCAAGGCCTTTCCTAACACCGTGTAGCTCGATAGAGGATGAGATTTTGATTGCAGGGTTAGCTGCAGTGAGGAGATTCCGTCCTTCGTTAATTAGTTAATATGAGACAGATTGGATTCCTTCAAAAACTGAGTAAGGAAATGCTCAAATTGACAATGGTGTTTATTTAACTGGGATAAAATGTTGAAGATGATTCTTTGCAGGGAAAGGAGAAGATGGAAAGGCTTCTGAGGTTAGGCATATAGCTTGCCTCCTTGCTACACTGGTTGAACAGCAAGCTGCCATGAGGCCCTGTTCTTCCACCCTCTGCTGTCAGAGTGCCTTGTGCCCCTGTTTGGAGTGAAGCTGCACTCCTGCGGGTTTAGTCTCAGTATGTGGCGGCCTGTAAGATGTTACCATCAAGATGATTAGGGGGCTGGAGCACCTTTCCTGTGAAGACTAGCATCTCACTAGAGTGATAACGTGGCTTTGGTGGGTCTCCAGCCCAGGTCAAACCACCACACCAGGGAGGTGGTGGATGCCCCCTCCCTGGCAGTGTTCAAGGCTGGGGGATGATGGGGCCTTGAGCAGCCTGGTCTACTGAGAGGTGTCCCTGCCCATGGCGGTGGGGTTGGAACTTGGTGATTTTTAATGTCCCTTCCAGCCCTTACCATTCTGTGATTCTATGATTCTATGATTCTCGCTGCCCTCATCTGCTGGAGGGCTCCTCTTTGACCCTAGAATAACCATTCGTGTTGATCTCTGCAAGTGGACAGGCCTCCTTTGGCCGGCTGACTCTCCACGGTCCACGTTTCATGGCCTTTGCAGGGAATTTGAACTTCTTTTCTCTGATTTGAGCCAGGTCCCGTGAGTTGACTGTTTTCACCTGGCATGCCTCCTTAATGGTCTTCAGTCCTTTTCTTCTGTTGGCTGGAAGTATAGGTAACTGGGAAAGATGTGCATCTCTGAAAAAGCGGATGTACACAGGAGGACAGGTAGAGACGGTGAAGGAAGACATTTCTGCAGATGCAGCTGTCACACACGGCACTCTGGGTTGGGAAGTACGGAGAAAGCAGCCAGACACCAGAGCAGTGGCCATGCTCTTCATTCTCTGGTTTGCTTCATGAGGCACGCGAATCTCCATGAGCTGTATCATCCTCTTGGTTTGGTGCTGTGGTGGGTCTTGGAGGTCAGGTTAAAAACTTAAGAGGAGATAGATGGGAGGAAAACAGGAAAGATGGAATAGAGGTTTTGTAGGTCTGGCAACCTTTTAGTGTTTTGAGATAACTGGCCTGATCAGCCTTACTCCTGATTTCTAGAAACAGTCTTTCTGGTATTGCCCCCCCGCCCCCTTTCCCCCCCAATATTTCTGTAGACAGCCTGCTAAAAATGACTGAATAGAATTTCTCTGCCATTGAAATTTAATCTCTGGTTTACCCCTTTTATGTGTTATTTTGTGGTACCCTCCTACTTGTTCTGTGTGAATTGCAGCCCTAGCGCAGACTGTGGGTTCCCAAGTAGACTGTGCTACTGTCCTACCCTCCTATCAACACGTATGGCTGATGATTTCAGTGCTCTTTGAGCTTGTGGCCTTTTGTTAGCAGTTATGTCAAAATATAGGACAGCTTTTCTGTTGATACAATGTTCTTTATTTGTGCTCAGTAAAAAATCACACGAGGAAAAAATTGTTTATCTACAGCTTGGTAATTCTAAGGGTAGTCTCTTGTGAAGAGGTCAACCCGTGGGCTTGGATTTTGGATTTTTGTATTTTTTTCCTTTATTTAAAACATGAAACATTATTTGTGACTGGATAATGAAAAGCTTCAGTACCTTTGGTCAGTCTTGGCACAGATTATTTTGTACTCTCAGGTATTAGAAGAGTAGGTTTTGCATATTAAAATGTTGATGTTGAGAGAGATAGATGGTTTTAAGTCTTAAGTTTTAAGTGCAATTTTTTCGGTGTTGTTTGTATTCCTTTCTTCCTTATGATTTCTTAAGCAATTTGTGATGTATATAATAAATTAGAAAATAATTCTCAACTGGTTTTCTGTATGTGTTTTCTCACGTAACACAAGTAACACAAAGCTCAGCAACATTCAGTGACAGTACTCACGGGCTGGTGTGTTGGCAGGGTTTGTGGATTGTGCATGATGAGCTGCCATTATAAGGACCGTAGAACAGGATCTAACAGTCATGAACCTTGTTGTTAATAATAATAATGATGATGATGATAATGCCTAAATGCAGTCAGGTTCAGCTTATTAGGGTGACGCTGATAATGAGATTTTCAGTGGTCTTTTTTGACTTCTGGTGTATTTTGTCTTTATAAGGAATTTGTATTTCTAACAGCTCCTTCATTGTTTTATTTAACTTTTTTATAATGTCAGATGTGATCAGGCCACATGACAGACAAATTAACGTGGCAACTCTCTGCAAGCTCGTTTCAGCCAGTTCTGAGTGGTGAGCTGACAAAAGATGTTTCTAGACTTTTCCTGTTTCATGATTAGTCCATGTTTTCTAACAAAATGAGAGTAAGTTTGCAAAGACAAATACTAGCACACTGTAAAAGAAGCAAGTTTTCTCCATTACTTACACGTTTCTTTGTTTTTCAGAATTCAATCCGTCACAACCTGTCTCTGCACAGCAAGTTCATTAGAGTGCAGAATGAGGGAACAGGGAAGAGTTCCTGGTGGATGCTCAATCCTGAAGGAGGGAAGAGTGGCAAATCTCCTAGGAGGCGAGCAGCATCCATGGATAACAACAGCAAGTTCGCCAAAAGCAGGGGCAGAGCTGCCAAGAAAAAAGCATCCCTTCAGTCTGGTCAAGAAGGAAATGGTGACAGCCCCGGATCGCAATTCTCAAAGTGGCCTGCAAGCCCCAGCTCTCACAGTAACGATGACTTCGATAACTGGAGTACATTTCGACCCAGAACTAGCTCTAATGCTAGTACAATTAGTGGAAGACTTTCTCCTATTTTGCCAGAGCAAGATGATCTTGGAGATGGGGATGTGCACTCCATGGTATACCCACCACCAGCCTCCAAAATGACTTCTACTCTACCCAGTCTTTCAGAGATGAGTAATTCTGAGAACATGGAAAATCTTTTGGATAATCTTAATCTCCTGTCACCTAATACGTTAATGACTGTGTCAACTCAGTCTTCGTCTGCCACCCTGATGCAGCAAACACCAGGTTACTCGTTTGCATCCTCGACCACAAGTATAGGTTCACCAAATCCAGACTACAGGAAATTTACGTATGCTCAAGCTAGCATGAACTCTTTGCCCCAGATTCCTATGCAGACTCTTCAAGACAGTAAATCAAGCTATGGATCGATGAACCAATATAACTGTCCTGCAGGACTTCTGAAGGAGTTACTGACTTCCGATTCTCCGCCGCACAATGATATCTTGGCATCAGTAGACAGTGGTATTTCCCAGGCTGGTGGCAGGGCCCTGGGCCAAAGTGTGCTGATGGTCGCTAATTCGGTGATGCCAACTTACGGCAGTCAACCGCCCCACAACAAAATGATGAACCCCAATGCCCGCCCTCACCAAGGACATAACCAGCCAACACCTGCAGTTAATGGCCGTGCCTTGTCACACACAGTGAACACCATGTCACATACTTCAGGTCTAAATCGCTTGTCCACAGTGAAGACTTCGTTACAAGTGCCTATGGGTCACCCGATGCAGATGAATGCTATGAACCCGTACGCCCCTGTTAACAGTTGCAATGGCTACGGAAGGGTGGGAATTGTTTCCCTCCACCAGGAGAAGCTTCCCAGTGACTTAGACGACATGTTAATTGAGCGGTTGGACTGTGACATGGAGTCAATTATCCGTAATGACCTTATGGATGGAGAAACTTTAGATTTTAACTTTGACAGTGTATTACCTAACCAAAGTTTTCAGCACAGCGTAAAGACAACCACACACAGTTGGGTGTCAGGCTAGGATATAGTAGGAGGTAAGCTGTGCTTTTTATAATAAATCTGAAAAACAGCTAAAGGGATAAGAAATCTCAAAATACTTAAAATCTGTGTGGTCTTCTGTGTTGGCATGTGAAGTGCCTCTGTATACTCAGTTACTTTACAGTCCTTTATTAGTTTGTAATTCCAGTTTGCACCAGTGCATTAGGATTGCCATGTACCAACTTTGGTTACTTCATGTGGAGCACTAATGTTTTACCATTAATATGTTAAACAAAAAACTCGCTGGTAACTAGCAATTAATTCCCCCCTCCTGCCCTCCCCTTTTTAAAGCTATTTTGAGCATATTTTAATTGATTTAATCTTTTGGTATGAATGTTAATTTGTTCTTTTTGTTGTTTTTGTTTTTGTTTTTCCTTCCTAGGCTACGGTTAAATTCTCCAGACTTGTCTGACAGCAGGAACTGAGAAAAGCAGTACAAAGATGTCCTTCACCTTCCTTTTTAATTTTCTTGACAAAGCTGTGCGCATGCACTAGCTTTTTTTTGGGGGGGTCTTTTTTTTTTTTTCTCCTTCCTTTCGTCAGAGTTGGCAGCAGAGAGAGTATTTTCCTGTACAGGATGTTTGCCCAAGGTTTGCAGGTTATGTGCTGCTGTAGATAAGAACTGTGCCATTGGAAATTTCATTACTCTGAAGTGCCAAATTCACTACACCATATAATCACAGCAAAGACTCTTACTTACATCATGTTGTGCTTTCGGTTTTGTACAGTATGATCTGTAGAAGAATTGTTTTTTAAGCATATCTGTTTTGTTCCAAGAAAAGTTTATAAACTTTTGTAAGAATACTGTGATGATCTCATGCCCTAAGTAAGTTTAACCTTCCTTGATGTTACCTGTGTTCTTATGAATTGAGATAACTGTGGACTTGCCTTGCAGCAGTACGAACTGCATTATTTTACTCAAAATTGCCACACATTTCATATGGGAACAGAACAGCCTGTTAAATATGACCCTACTAAACTCACTGACTATTCAGAGCAAACAGTAGGTTAAATGCCATTTGATAAGTTACCTGTATTCATGTAAATTTATGCAAGAATATAGCTGGATTTCATTGACAGACTAATGACTTTATGGTTGGACTTAAGATAATTTTTGGAATACTTTCCAAGCTATTTTTCTTATAATTAAAGTCTACTTTTGTTACATAGGCAACTTAAAAAAAAAAAATCTGAGATCTGGCAGCATTCATAACCTCTTCATTTTGTACAGTATTTTAACTGGATTAAGTACATGGTTTTTATAAATTTCCCTAGCACCTGGGAGTGCTAATAAATGAAAAGCTTAATAAGTATCTTGAATACAAAACATTTCTGTCCCTTTTTTTGTTGTGTGATGTATAAATATAGACAACTTTGTTTAGGAAATATTTAATCAGTTTTATATATGCATTTTTAGAAATGTCATCTGCTTCTACTATCATTTTACTCTGACTACCACAAAGTGTTAAGTATTCATTGTTAGACGCTTGTACAATGCTTCACATTTATATTTATTTCACAGAGGTCTCATAATGTTTGTGCACTCAAGGGCAGGACCTTTTGGAGGAAATCCGTAATTTTAGAAAAATTGAAGACAAAATTTTTGTTTGTCTTAATTATCTCTAGTTTTAGGGTCTGTCAGTGTTTCTGTTCTAATGCAGTATGTTTGAAGAGTCAAAAAGTGCTGCTTTTCACTGGGAGGCTAAAACTTTTGTGACAACCCCCCCATTACAGGGCAAAACAATACTTTTTTAAAAAATAAGAAAGATATAGTAAGTGGCAAAGTTACACAAATGCACGAGCTTTAGGGGAGAGGAGAGGTTTAACGATAGAGACCTTTTTCCTGTGGAAAAATCTGCTCTTGTCGGAGTAGGCACACTGACAGCTACCTGAGCATTTTCAGGATTGGGTCTTGGGTAGATAATGTCGTGACTTTTTGTCATTGCACGATGGAGTTTTCATAGGTATGTGGATAACAGGTCTCACCTGTCTCTTCACTGGTTTCTACACACCGTTTGCGTTACAGAAATCCTTGGAGCATTTTTACGCACTGACAGGATGAACGGTTCTTGCCCTAGGGCTGCCTGTTGTGAAGGACAGAAATAAACATTTTTCCACTGGTTTTTGTTTTGCCTACGTAGCCCACAACTGGAAAATGTTCTAAGTGAAACATATCTTCCCTGTAGCAACGGTGTGTGGTAGAGAAAGAAATGGGATGTGCTAAGAAAATGAAGTTTAGTAACAAGCCATATATTTAATGATCCTGTTATGACTTTCCCAAGGCTCTGCAATGTATTTATTGATGTGCTAGCTCCCTGTTGGGCTTAAATCACTGCTAATTACAGCCGGTCCTACTTTTTTAGATATCCTATTACGGTTGTCAGCAATTCCAAAGGCTGATGTTAAGCTGTCCTGTGGTACAGGATCTCCCACAGCGTGAAATCAGTCTTTGAACTTCTGCTGAGCAAAATGAAACTTTCTTAGTGCCGAAGCTTCAACGAAGCCGCCTGCTTTTCCAGGCAGGCACTGCTGGTAGCATCTCCACTACCACGCTCATCGTCTCTGAGGCGTGATGGTAAATCCTGCCAGTGGAGCAAGTGGAGGGCTCGCGTGTGGGTTTCTGAAGATCCTTCTTTCTGCTGTACGTGCAAAAGTGGGCGCTGATGGGCACAGGCCAAAGTAGTCCTAAAATTGACCTCTGCGTGCAAAGCAAGCAGTACATAATGCTCTATACTCTGTGGGGTTGCAGCTGAACATGCTACATTTAACATTATACCTCTTGTTTATCACTTAATGCTACTGGATAACTTCCTGTATACAGGCATTTTCTTTATTTCCCTTTATAACCATGAATTACATAAATGTAGCCGTTCCTTAATTACAGCAGCCTGTAGTAAGCCCCTTTTAATTCTTGTGAGAAAGTAATGGTAGCTAATCAGAGGCCGTGCGGTCAATTTTTCTTTTTTCTTTTATTTTTCTTTCTTTCTGCGGTGCCATTCTAATACTTTGCAATTGTAGTTCTGGAATACTGTGAAGTCTGGTGAAGGGGCGTGTTGTCCGCCTTGAAAACAAACATTATGTGACCTCTAGTAATAAAATTCTTTTTCAGTAAAAGTACAGAGTTTCTGGAGTAACTTAGTTTGTCAGAATTGTTGTAAATGATTGGTTTGTGAATTGTGCAGATGATCTTACCTATGCAGCCTTGTTTTTGACTTTTCTCTGGTTTGTACTGTTATTAAAAGTTTATTGTATTATAGAGCTGTTCAGATATTTTAAATATAAAGATGTATTGTTTCCATAATATAGCTATATGATATATGTTTAGGTAGTAGATGCATTAATTGGAAAGCTCTGCTTTGATAAGCTGACAATTTGCCTACATTTATAAGCAAAAGTCATATTGCTTATTATTGGCTTAAGTCAACAGAGCATCCCTAAGAAGAGAAGTTAAAATTGGACCAATTATAAAACAGTATAAAATTTGCACTTGTTAAACCACTGGATGTATGTTAGTACTTTTTTTTTTTTTTATTTTTCTACTGATTTGAAATTCCTATTTTCATTACAAAATTGCTAGGATCCTTAATTTATGACTGATTTTAAATAAGGTATTCTCATTATTATTATTATTTTGGTAATCATAATGTAAAATGCAGCATGGTTTATGCAAGCAAAAAGCAAATTACTCGGCATTAAAACTGTCCTCCTTTTTTGAGGGTGTTCCACAAACCAGCAATATTGTGAGAGATCGGCATGTACATACCGCTAGTTCTCCTTGCGAGTGGTGTGACAGCTCTTCACCGCTTCACTGCTCTGACTTAGTCACATTGCAGAATTAAAATTCATATGTGGATATTTTCAGAAAAAAAAAGTGCCTGATGTACTTCTACAGACACATGAGAACAATCCCTTACAGTTTGTTGTATAAAGCCATAAATGTATATAAATTATGTTTAAAAGGTTTTGTGTCTGTTCTTGTATATGGAGAATGAGATTTGTACCAGGATTCTACTTGTGATTAGTAATCCTTCTACTCAGACGTTGTCGTAATCACTTTCCTTACCGCGTAATCTTTTTGATGATGGTGATGATCCCATTTGGACAATCCTGATGGCATTAGCAATTTTATACAGAAAAATACCTCATGGTACCAAGTCTTGCCTGGCAAGATGATACCATATTAACGAGCAAACACTAACTGCAGAATAGTTAACAAATTTTCCATTACTTGGTATAAAGGAATTTCTCTCTCTTGGCATTGCTTCTGGAATTGGAATTGTAGCAGGTACAGGAACCTAATAGGGCTGCGTTACCAGTGTTTTATCACAACATAGTGTGCTAAAAGTAACTTGTTTACAAGTCTTTGAGACTAAACGCAAGAAGAATCCATGCCTGACTCTTGGGGCTCGCGAGAGATCTTTGTGTAGAGACGCTTTGTTACTGGAACCTGCATTAGGCAGCATCAGACGGTGTTGCCGGTGCTTCGACAAGCCTAGTTCAGAGAAAATTACAAAAAAAAAAAAAAAGTCATTAAATCCTTTCAGAATGGGTATTTGTAAGTATAAGCTCTTAATAAAATTGCTATGACATGAGATGGTAATTAGTGTATCAGAATGTTATGTAATACATTGTTAAAGGAGAAAAAAAATGGAACGCTAACATCCATCAAACCGCAGGAAAGAATTAGTCTTTTAGTCCAAATTACACGTTAGATCCTAATGCTATTATATGTGGGAGAGAGCCGGCTCTGGAGAGACATTCTTCTCTTCCCTCTGCTCCCCCCTGTTAAAGTGAGACAGTTCACGGAGTCCTCTTGACCCCCTCTCTTCCCTTGTTTTCACCTCCTGCCTTCCTCTGCCCCTCCTGCCTTCTTAAGTATGGACCTTTTCTTGTTCTTTGCCAGGCGTTTGGGTTATGTAGGCCAACCCTCAACCTTCTGCTCCTTTCGCTACCACACTTCATGCAGCGGTGGCAGGACTGCTGATGTGAGTAGAGAAAGCAGGAATGTCTACAATTTTTTTTAAACTTTTAAATTTTATTATTATTTTTTTTTAAATTTAGAACGTGTTTCAAAACAGCTGGAAGAAAAGAGGAGAGGCTGCCAAAACAGACAGCCAATAACACCCACGCCACGGTAGTCTTGTGAGGCCCAGATCCCTGCACGCCTGCAGGTTGGGAGGGAGAAGGGTGGCAGAGAGCAGGCTTTTAATGAATTGCTGGCAAAAATGCCAGCTTGATCTTAAAGTGAGCGGAGGTAGACCTAGGGAGCATGAAAGAATGCAAGAGTGTTGTTGCATGTGAGAACAGGAGTATTTAAAGATGTTTGAAAAATAACTTTTCCCTCATGCTTTGCAATTCCATCTTTATTTTAGCTCTGCCCTTTTTTCTTTGTTGTACGTTTTGGAAGGGCTTTTGCACATTAGGGGAGGCTGAGGAAAATTTTCACTAATGTTTTGAAAAGCCTGATGTCTGGAATGGGAGGGTTGTAAGATCCAAAGATCACAAAAGCCGCTGTTGGAAAGGATGCGCATCTAATTGGTACATGAGTAGTTTCTGCTGTCGGGAGAGATAGTCAAAGCTTGTCTCTCGGGAAGGGACTGGCTAGCAATTTATGCCAATCTGGCAACAAGGGATTTGAATCTGCTGATCAAGCACAGAAACCTCAAAGCATCCTTTTGCTCTGAGTCAGTTCTGCATCAATGTAATAAACATGTTTTTGTGCCGAAACATCAGCTATTATGTCAATTGATAATGCAATTAAAAGTGCAAATAGCGTTAGATGCTGTGGCTGTTTCTCGTGCAGCTGGTGTGCAAAGATGGATTTTTGCAAAGCAAAAACTTGCACCGAGCAGCGCCTGTGGTCATGCCCACTGCTGGAACTGCATGCAAATCCCTCTTCATTACCTGGTGATGTTTTGCCTGGGGTAATGTTCTGGCATGTGCCAAAATGATAGCTAAAATGAGGAGGCAGGGACAGCGCCCCATCTTACTTTCTGTTTTTCTCCTCGCTGTTGGACCCCGGGGCACTCAGAAATTTTGCATGTATGTTTTGCGAGTAAACTTCTTGCGTGGGTGTTTATTACTGAGGTGATGGGAAAAAGGTACAACTGGAGGAGCACTGCGGGAAGCTTCTGGTGGGTGTAATAGGGGCTGCAGAGTGCAGAATCTGACAAGGAGCTTGTTCATAACTTGGACAACATCTTGCATCCTCGATCATTGATAGTTGCTCATGCAATCCTTACATAAAGAGACCTTTCCAAGCGCTTGCATTCCCTTCTCAGCTCCCTAGAGTGACACTACCTGGGCAGGCAACTGTCCAGAGCTATCACAAAAGCTTTACTGGGTTTCCAAGGAGCTGTGGAGTTTGGCAGGAATGTCTAAATTGTCTCTGAAATATTCAATCAACTTCAATTTTGCTGAAGTCAGAAGAGTTCATGGAAAAGCCCGTTATAGAAGCACATGCATATGTATTGCAAAGGGAGAGGGGGATCAGAAATTCTGTAGGTTTAATGAGCTGTTTCTGGGATGGTGAAGTGGGGCAAGTGGATGCTTCAAAGATCAAAGAGGGTGGATTTCTCTACGTAAGGGCTCAATCTAGCAAGAGAAGGGCTTCTTTTCTATTAAATTTCAAAGTTGTGTCCAGTAGCAGCCACAGGTGGCACGACATCCTGGGCTGATAGTTGCTTGGAAATTTTTGACCAGGTGAAAACAAGTGATGAGCTGTGAAACCCTGTGAGAGCTGGAGTCTCATTTCAGGAGTCCAAATAAGTTACCACTTCCTGCTCCTCCCTTTCTTACCCCTTCACCCCATCAATTCACAGTACTTGAGAAGAGTGCTACTGTTTGGCTTTTTTTTGTTGTTGGTTTTTTTTTCTAATCTTTCTACCCTACTCAGAGGAGTTGGGCTAGGCGAGGCCTTGTGTCCTCCTTTCTGCCCAACGGTGATGGCTGCAATATGGAAGGCAGTTCTTTGCCTTCTCCTCCCTTAGTCTGTAAAGCAGATCTCTCAACACCAAAGCTGATTCACTCCATGAATGACTCCAGGAGCCCTTTGAGGTGGGAAAGCTCTTCAGCCTGTGGCTCTCCTGCTGGGGTGCTTCTAAACTGAAAATAGACTGGGGGTGGCAGAGGAAGTCCTGGGGAAGAGGCTTGTTTTGGGGCCATGCAGCTACTCTACCAGTGGCCCACTCCCACCCCGCCTTGGTGTCCTTTAATGTTTGCACTGAGCCTTGTTGGTCTGTGAGGCAAGGCTTTCAGAGGAGGGCCTTCTGAGCAGGGTTTCCACACCCCAGATGTGTTACTCTGCTGCAAGCAAATTCCGCTGGTGTAAGCCTGTGTCTCTGGAAAATTATTTTCAGCATAAAAAGTGCAGCCCTCTGGTTTATAGTCTCCTTGAGCAGCTGGCTGTCTTCATCTCAGTGGTCCTGGTGTGTTAGGTACAGCCAGCCAAGCGCCCGCTGGTAACAGCAATGTACTAGGCAGATGAGGCTGGTATTGACTCAAAAAATAACACTGAATAATGTTCACTGTAATTATGTTGAATATACTGGACTCCAACGAAACTGCTAGGGACAGATAAGTTAGAAAAATGATGATGCTGGTCTTTGCAAGAGGTCCTAGTGTGTTCGGTGGAGCTGAGTTTGACTTCCATGCGGGGTAGCTTCACAGAGCATGTAACTCAGACTGGGGGAAACGGTGGCTGTGTTCCTGCTGGAGGGAGCTGTGCTTTACCAATGTGGCTGAGTCAGCAGGCATGAGGACACGGATAATCATTGTGACCCGTTTGGATTTTTCAGTGACTTCAGAAATTTTCTTCACTGAAGTTCCTGAGACAACCAGGATCTTACGGATGTCCTCTCTGTGCCTACACTGCTTTAAAGTGCTGGCCATCTGTGTGCAAGTAGCACTTGGCTTTTACAAAGTAGGGAAGCTGCCACTGACTCCCCTCCAGGGACGGTGCTGTTCAGTGAATTTGAACAACAACCAGCAGAAGCAGTTGATGGCCTAAATCACTGAGTGCATCATTATACAGAATAATGAAATGTCTGGCTGTGCCAAGAGCAGAAGGCTTTAAACATATTTTATGACTAGCTGATAAACCAGCAGATACAATTAAGTGCTGATAAATGTGGAAAAATGCACAGGGGAGAAGGGAAAAGCGAGTCAAGTGCATATACATTCATAACAAACTGTGGGTGAGGTCCTGCCACCATCAGAAAGATCTTGGAAGGATTTCTTGCAAGTCTCAGCTCACTATTAGCTGTGGATGAAAAGACACAGTAAAAGTAGGAGAAGAGAATGGCAAACCTCTGTTGTGCTGCTACTTGCATGCAAAATGTACCCATCTCATCAATGTTGCTTGCTGTTTGGTCTTCAAGGAGGGTATTGCAGGGTGCAAAAAGCCAGGAGCTAAACCTAAACAGAAGAAGGAATGAATGAGGGTGGGTACAGATGGGTGAGGTGATAGAGGTTTGTAAAATTGTGGATGCTGTGGAGGAGGTGAATAGAAAAATGATTAATCAGTGATCCTTGTGACAGAAGTAGGGACACCCAATGAAATGATCAGGCAGCAGGTTTCAAACAAACAAGAGGAAGTACTTTTTCACACAGAACACAATTAAAATTTGGAACTTGTTGCCACAGGATGTTTGTGGAGGCCGAAAATAGAAATGGATTCAAAAAAGAATTGTATGGGTTAATAGAAGATCAGTCCATCAGTGGCTATTAAATACAGTGGTTCAGGCGCAGCCTCTAGCTCTAGGAAGTCTCTAAATGGGCAGTTGCTGGAAGCTTGGAGCATGTACCAGGGAAGGGATTACTCAGTCCATAGCCTGTTCCTCACTCTCTTTTCTCCTACGCATCCGCTGCTGGCCGCTATCAGGGATGAGACATTGGCATAAGGGGACCTTTGATCTGACCTTGCGAGGGTGTCTCCATATTATTAGTTCTGCTGGGAATAGGTACAGCCAGAAACATCTGCCCAACACACTTCTGTGGGGAGGTTCCAGACATCCATTTGTCCCTTTCCAGGTTTCTGACAGTGGTCATGGACTGGCTGTCTCTGTGTTGGGAGTCTTACTTGACTGACATCTTTTACTGGGAGGCAGCAAGGGAGGGTATGTTCTCACTGTAGTAAGCTCTGATGTTAAAATCCAAAATACCTGGTTACATTTGTAAGGTTTTAGGGCAGAAAAAAGTGCTCAAGGATGACAGAGCAGAGAGAAACAAAATTTCAGTTCTTCCCAAGCAGCTCTATGGAGGCTGCGCTCAGGGCAGAGAAAAGTCAGCATGTTGAAAATTCACAGAATCACAGAATCATAGGGGTTGGAAGGGACCTCCAGAGATCAACAGGTCCAACCTCCCTGCCAAAGCAGGTTCCCTAGCACAGGTCACACAGGTAGGCATCCAGATGGGTCTTGAATATCTCCAGAGAAGGAGACTCCACAGCCCCCCTGGGCAGCCTATTCCTGTGCTCTGTCACCCTCGCTGTGAACAAGTTCTTCCGCATACTGGTGCAGAACTACCTGTGCTCCAACTTGTGGCCATTGCCCCTAGTCCTGTCCCCACAGACCACTGAAAAGGGGCTGGTTATTTCCCCTTGTGTCCCATACTTCAGATATTTATAAACATTAATCAGATCCCTAAATCCCAGCCTCCCTTCCACACCAATGGCTAGAACACTACTTTTTTTTTGCCTTTGTTGGCAGGTAAGGGGTTAATGTAATTCATGTGGACATGTACAAGCCTTGCAAAGATAGTCAACAGTGATACTGGCCAGTGAGCCTAGCAGAACCAGTCTAGAAGTGGTGGTATGTCAGTGGTAGTAGCTTCTCTAGTGCTGACAGCGGCGGTCGGCCAAAAGAGAAATGAGTACAAAATATGCAGTTTTATCTCTTTCTAAATATTTTAATGATGTAGAATGACATTCTAGTGGAGGACAGATCAGCATTTTCTTGCCAGGGCCATAGTTTTGAACTCTGTCCTTTGTACGTTAACAGAATTACACCAGGCTTGTTAATTCACTGCAGCTGATTAAGACATGCTGACCTAAAGATGCAAGGAAAGGTAAGGCTTGTTATCCTGCCTGTAGCTGAGACAGGCCATTGTTAAGACTTCATGTGAAGAGACACCAAGTAGACGTTGCAGCTGAGTCTTGAATGCCAGCAGCTATAAATACTGGGTGAGAGCGAATTTATGCTGTAGCTCACCAGACAACATGCAGGAAATCACAGGCTTCACTCAAGTGTTGAAAATATAATGCTAATGGACTATCATATGCATTGCAAACGTAGCTTGCTTTCCTTAGATCTATGTCCAAAGCTGCTTTCTCCACGAAGCTTTGAAATGTGAAGTCTGATCAATGCCGACTCTTCTCAAGACATTCAAAAAGAATTTTTAAGAAAGCTGTCACCTCTGTATGTTCTCCTTCAGGAGCCAGTGGTTATTTTCCCTAAATTTCCACCATTAAAAAAAATTGAGATATCTAAACCTCCATAAATGCAACCTGTAAATTGTTGAAATTAACTTACAACTGTAAGTTCACTTCATCTGACAGAAGTCTGGCTTTTGAGTGTATTTAAGATTGAATAATAGAAAACAATACATTTTATAAAGCACAGGTGAGGCTTCATCATCATGCAGATCCATTCCCTGTCTTTCTCACCCATTTTCTCCTTGGCAATAGGTTTGGCAAACGTATAGTGACACCCAAGTCATGGGTGCAAAGTCAGAAACCAGGCATCCAGAGCTCCCTTCTGTTTATGTTGGCATCTGTTTTTCTTTGGCAGCTTCTCCTTTGCTCACTTTTATTAGTAGGCTTCACAAGGTGTGAAGCACTTTCCAAACATGATGAAAATATTCCTGCTCTGGAAAAACTTGCAGCAGACCATTTGTAGCAAGCAATGGTTTTGTGTGACTCCTTTGGAGGCAGCTATGTCTTTATATAGAATTTCCTACTTTGTCCTGAACTTTGTTCTGGCTGTATTAGCAGCTGTTAGCAAAATGAAGATGCATTGAGGCCTTTAGGGGAGCTTCAGGAAGCTCTCTGCCACCCACTCTGGAAGATGTACAGATACTTTCAGGCTATTGAAACTGCAAAGTGAAACATGTGAGCCTGCTCCCTCTGAGTAAACTTAATTTGGAGGTGGCTTATATCAACTTTTTCTCTTTTTCCTGCCCTCATGTGCCATGATCTGGTAGTATTTACACAGTCCATTACTGTGGCTCTGTGGGGACGCAGTAACTTCCTTCAAGCAGAAGTTACAACTCCTTGCACCTTTGGTCACGTAAAGGGAACCCACAACCCAACTGAGTGTGACAGCTCCCTTATTCACTGCATTTCTGTGCACCCTGAGGAAGGCCTCGTAATTCCCTGATTTCGGAGGCAATTGCACACTGACATTACAGTTACCTTTCGCGCATTAGCTAACTGAGTGATGATACAAAGCTGTTTCTGGCAGCCACGGGGATGGAATCCAGCTGGCAGATGTGCCGTCGCAGGGTCTCAGGCAGGCAGCCCCGCTCGCTCTGTGCTTCTGGCGCTGCTCTGCTAATTGCTGGAATGTGACTCCTACCCACGGCGTGAGGGGAAAGCATGAACCCTGGCAAACGAGGGCTTGCCCAGCCCACTGCCAAAGCCTTGGCTGCCCCCAGCTCTGGAGGCCGCTCCGCTTAGATTAGTCCCTGCTCCAACGCAAGCTCTCAGGAGCTGCCCGCCAAGAGGCCTGAGCCCTCCCTGCTGATGGCTGCACAAAGGGAGTGGGCCTTGCAGGGCAGGCAACGGCATTGGTTCTCCTTTTTTTCTTTCTTTTTTTTTTTTAAGGATTTAATTTACTCGTTTGGGAGACGCTCATCAAAGGCAGTAGGTAGGATACTCTGTGGCTCTGAGTGTTCAGGCTCTCAGGGACGCTGGTGGCGCAGATGCAATAAATCATGCTCAGCAGCTATGAGAGCAGCCTCTAACTTCAGTGGCACTGGAAACCATGGGAAGACAGCAGCAGTGTTTCACCAGGGTGCTCTCTATCTGTTTTAAAAATGACCTGCTTCTCCAGGTGACTCATGTTTTTAGGGGAATGCTATTCTTAAAACTTTAAAAGTATGGGGGTTTTTTTAAGGTGAAGATGCATTTGCCATGTCTGAAAATTATTTGCTTCTTGCTCAGATGAGAATGGATTCTGATATATTGATAGGAATGGGCTTAATGAGATGTCTTTATTCCTGCATACTCTTTTGGGTTACAGACAATTCTGAACCACATTTTAGCTATCTAGTGGAACAAGGCACATCTTAGTTATTAGGTTTGTGTGGAGAAATGGTTGCTTTGCTTTTAGAATGACACAGTCCGAAAGAAACTAAATAATGTGGAGTGCACAAGTGTCCTTGACACGTGATGGAAATCAAAGGGTGCTAAGCTTCTGGGTACTGTTTTTTTCAACATGTTCCTGTGGTCCTCCCCTCTTTGAAGAAGTGGAGAGGAGAGGTAAAGGCCAGGTGGAGAAACAAATGTGAAAGGGCAGACTCAGTTGCTGGTCAGTGCAGAACAGAGAGAGCTGAGGAGAGTTACCATGCATGCGAACAGTGGCTGGGCAAGGCGTCCCTGTTCTGAGAGCTACTGTGGTACAGAAAGTCAGCAGAAATTGCTTGGGCACCATGACCTCAGTCACACATACAGGCAAAGTAGCTTGTCGGCCACTATGTCCCATGTGGCAGTGTATGCTCTTTATGACAAAGCTGATAAAGTACCCAAACCAATGAGCTTTGTGGAAGTATTTGTAGCTGAATGAATACCTGTATAATATTAAGGAGCGTACTAACAGTCCTGTTATGGTGTAGACTACACAAATGGTGTAGACTACACATGGAGAGTATTTGGCCACCAAGCTGCTGGGAAGCTTGGACTACCATCTCCTCGAGGAGTCATTCATGGTACCATTGTGGCTGATCAGGTCATTGTTGGTCACTAGAAGAGTTTGACCAGTAGAATCAAAACGAAGCAGATGGCAATGGAAATGGAGATTATTCAGAACTGAAAGTAGGGCTTGAAAGTCAAGATGTTGCCTGAATCCCTAGGGCTAGAAGAATATTTCTCAGGTTTTGTTTCCAAGACATCAAATCTGTTCTCAGATTTTGCTAAATACGTCTCTGCTTGTTATATCGGCTTCTAATCTAGCACCTACTCACAGGATCAGGGTGAAGCAGATGAATTCATGGTGTCTAGGGAGACAGTTTCAAGAAAATGGTGGGTGCAGGCACCCCTTGAAGACCTTTTGTCAAGGCTGTGTGGGGCTGATTTTCTGCCAGTCTTCATGGAAACTGGAACTGGAATTCATATAGCCAAGTGCTGAGTTTTTGGATGGGGCTATTAGTGATCTGTGCAAACTGGCATTCACCTGCAAAAACAAATATCTGAGACACACCTTGCAGCTCCAGCCAAACCCAGTGCTTTCTATGGCTCCACACATTAGTGACTGCAGAGCTTAAGAGACTCTGGCTACTTGTCGGCACTTTTGCTGACCATGCGGGACAGCTGCTGAGGGAACCAGCTCAGGGAGCTGATTCAGCCAAAACATAACTTGCCAGAGAAGAGATCCTGGGAATTAAGGAGCTAGGGAAGAGCTGCTGTGGCTATGAGATGAAGCTATGCTAGGTCAGCACTTCCTCCAAACCAAGGCATGGAGAAACCCAGGCATTACTATCCAGCCTAAAAGGCAGGTGCTGAGGCCTACACCAGTGACTGTACTCATGAGCACAAATGAGAGTGAGCCCTGTCCAAACAAGGAAACTTTCACTGCTGTGAGAACTCCAAAGGACCATGCTTTATATGTTACTTTGCCCATGCCTGCCACATTTGCTTTTTCTCTGCAAAGCCAGATCTATTTGATTAATGTAAGGCTGAATAGTGCTCCTGGTGCAGCAGCTCTGTTGTAATTTCTTCCTTTTATCCTATTACCAACCTATTTCGCTTGAGAGTGACCTGTCTGGAAGGTAAATAAATGCTGAAGCTGAAACCTTAAACTGGAATATAGTTGTGGATTTAGCAGCTTAAGTTTGGTAATGAATGCAGTCAGCCCTACCTAACTTGGGGTCTAAACTTACTCCTGGCATGGAAACTCCCTAGTGTTTCTTCTTCCAATACTGGTCAGAGATGTCTAACCCAGTTTATGGTGCTAGGCACCACATTCCCATTTGTTTGAGAGACTTCATGACACTTCACATGCACTCTCCACCAGCCCTCTCACCCTCTGGCTGCTCTAATCCACAGTTTAACCCTCGAGAGAAATTAGTAGAAACCCTGAAGTGTCCAGCGTTTCTTTGCAGTATAGAATGATTTCTAGAAGGCTCTTTACTTTTAGCCGTGGATGGATCTATGCAAAATTGGACTATCCATACATATGGATATCTACAATAGGATGTTCACATTTAATCCCAGCTCCTCATAGTGCTTTTTGATAAAAAGTCTGTTTGGAGAAGATTGAGGCTTTTTCTTGCTCCTGTTCCTTCTCCACCACATCTTTAGACTGCGCAGAACTGTTACATTTTTGGAGCCCATGGTTGGTGTGCAGTGGATTTCACTTTCATGGAGTTCACCTTCTCTTTGCTATGGTCAAGCACTCCACAACCAGGTGTAGCAAGCTGCTGTTTCCAGGCTAACGACCTGTTCAAACATGAGTTTGTGATAAGGCATGAGCATGCCAATAACACATGTTACTTGGAATAGGTCACTGTTGGGATATTATGCTGTGCTTTTATTAAACTGGCTGATGTCCTCAGTTTGAACTGTCTGGTTCTAACAATAAAACTCAGCAGCTGTGAAGTCTATCGGGTGCTGAGGGACCTTTGAGCATGGGTTAAGCCCAATGTCTTTAGGTCTAAGATGTTCAGCTTTGGACACTTCATGCTATAAAACTGCATTTGTTGGGAAATGTAAGCGGCTATATCCACAGATGGGTTCCAGTGCTAAGGTCTTAGCTTCAGCATTTGTTTAGCTTCCAGCCAGCTCACTCTCAAGAGAAATGGACTGGTAAAAGGGAAAATTAAAAAAATTACTCTAGAGCTTCTACACTGTGTCCCCAAAAGCCATGGGGGTACCTACCTATTTCACAAGAAATTGTAGGATCTTAGTTAAAGATAGCTCCTGAATGCTTTGAGTTCTTCAAATGAAAACACGTATGTATGCCTATATGTTGCTCCTACAGAGACCATTTATGCTAGAGGTTCCCTCTCACCTTCATGTTCACAGTAGAGAGGAGGTCATTGTGTACAAGTGCCTTGCAGAGGAGATCTGAAGGAGCACTTTGGCCATTCTCTGATATTTCTGAGGAGGTGTGTTGATATACGCAGCAGGTGTTTGAGCTGACTTCAAATTTGGGGCTCAGAGCAAACACACAAGAAAAAAAAAAGTGCCTGAAAAACTCCTCAATGTGCAATAAAATACTTTTTTGTCACCTGGCAAAATGCGGAAAGCAACCAGACATTCTCTGTTCTGAGCAACTTTTCTTAGTAACACTATCCTCTCTCCCTGTGGTGGCTTGACCATTTGTTAATGGATTGGATTCTTGTTTGGCAGCTGTTCTGATTTGGTATAACAGTGCTCCCACAAATCTGAGCTATGTGCTGTGTTGAAGAACAGATTTCACTTGGTGGTTTGAAAATAGCCACGTCACTTTCTATTTCTTTTCCCTTTGCTTTATTATCTTTGTTCCTTGGGCTGCTGAGACAGTGGGAGTCCCAAACCCAAGCTAGCACAGACAGGTTACGCTGATTGTTTGCTTCTTGGTCACACAGAGGACTGCAATAGCCCTTGGCTGAGTTTCAGAAACCAAAAAGGTGTGCAATTCAGAGGCAGCTCCACCCCAGCCAGAGATCAGGGAATTATTCCCCCTAATTTACAATAGCAAGTGTTCCCTCCCACAAAGTTGCAACACAAGACGTGAACTGGCCTAGCTAACTCCTGCTTTTCATTCAGGTTCTGTTTTGCGCCAAGGCGGAACCTGGAGAGCAGAAAAACAAGTGACTGGTGTGAATGTTTTTATTAGAGATGTTAGGGTGGCCTTTGTAGACATCTTCCTAAAAAATCTGAGGTTTTACCTGGAGCATGGACAAATGAAGAAGAATGCTGGCAAGCCCTCACGTCTAGTTACTAAGCCTAAACTGTCAGGGTTTGCAAAAGAATTTAAATGGTCTTTTTTTATACATTTTTGCTGTTGCTCATGCCTCTCTGGGTTGAGAGAAATGGGTTGTTCCTTCCCAGGGGATCAACAAACACTGTCAACAAACCTTTTTCTTACACTGTATGTTGGCAAACTGATGACTCCTCACTATGGCAGGCTTCTAGGTAGAAACTGCAAAGGTCTGCTTGATGAAAAGACCCCCCAGCCACCTAGATCCAACTGTACCTGAGCAAACAGGTATCTCTAGTTTGCTCATTGCTTATCAAGATCTGGGCATGCATGTAAAAACTGTATACATACACACATGTGTTATACACATATATTTACATATGTGTACACAAGTATACATACAATGCTTATTTAAGACTGCGTAGCATAGCCATTTTTACATGACAGTAGGCGGGGAACAATGACTCATGGTGTAAATGAATAGAATTGCTCATGTGAAGAATTCAAGCTGCCTTGCGAGAAATTTAGCCAAGCGTAAATTGATGGAAAGCCAGAAGAAAGCACAGTAACAATACTGCTTGACTACCGGTGTAACACAGGTCATGGGACTAGTCACTGCAGGAGTGCACCTTCTTATCCTGACTTAGATGCCATTGCTGAAGGAAATTCTGTGCTGCCTCTTAGTACGTTGTCCCAGTGCTGTCAAAAGTTATGGTGCAGCTGTGTAGGTTCTCTCCCTCCCAACTTCAGAGCTCTATAAAGTTGTATCTAGGTTCAAACTTGCTTCATTCCAGCCCGGATTCTCTTTGGTCCATGAAGAGATATATGTGCTTTTGAGGGATGCTGTATCTCATCCAAAGTCAGATGTCTAAAATGGGTGCAAATGAACTACATCCTCTAAGACCCTATTTTTGTAAAATTGATTATAAAGGGAGCCCCATTGATTATAAAGGGAGTCCGAAGTAACCAACCCTGCTGAAGATGCTGCACCAGTTACCCAACCTCTTCCTTTAGCCTTTGAAGAGGGTGTCACGTAAGGACATCAGTTTAATTTGATAGGATTTATTTTCTGTAAATTCATGTTGCTTATCATTAACTCTATAATTCTACATCGTTCTGAATCCTTTTGTCAATGACTTTGCTATCTTACTAGGGTCAGTATCAGACTGATAGAATGCGGCTGAGCTATTTATTTACCCTTTAGCCTGGGGTACTAACATGACATTGCAGTTTGTCCATTCTCTTCCTCTTTTTCCAATGGTCTTCCACCCGTGAGTGCTGAGGGGTTTTGAATTATGATGCTCCTCTGTCTTCAGCTTGCCTAGCACAGAACTAATATTCTGAGTGGACTCACTTGAAAGTTACGGTATGAAGGAGTCAGAAATAGAAGTATTGGGACTGTCTTGATTATCTTACTCCACAAACATCTCTGTTGCTTAAGGGTTGTAATGTTAAGGGTTTTCATCCTCTGGCAACATGAAAATGTTTGTTGGGAAGTTAGGCTTTGGGATCAGAGCAGTGATTTCAAGAAAAGTTGTTGTCTGTTTGCAGAGCCATAAAGAGAACTAGTTTTGACAAAAATTCAAGCCGTGTGAAATGTCTGTGCTATTAAAGCCTGAGGTAGTGGCTCCTAAATTGTGGTTTGTGGATCCTAATGATCTCTGAGCCCATGGTAAGTATTCTATATATTTCACAACAGATTTTCCCGCTGCAATGTGATGTCCTGTATGGGGAAGATTCTATGATGCTAATGTGCATGCTGGAAGTAGCCCACCTTCTTCAGCCTCTTTGAACACTGACCCCTTTGCTCCTTGGCACAATCTGCCATCGTGCAAAGGATCACCACAAACAACTTTGTTTTCTGACATACCTCTCAGACCATCAGATATGATGGGCTCTGCAACTACACTCCTCATGGCTCTGAATGGCCCATGGGAAAAAAAATGTCCTGGGAACTAGGTGTGTGGAAGAGCTGCTTGGTGGTTATCCTAGGATCTGTGAATGATCTTTTGAGAGGAATGTTGAGTGTCCTTAGCTGTTTGCAGCCCAGAGACTTCTGAAAAACCGGCCTGATTATCACAGAACAGTCTCTTAGAGGCACCAAAAAGCTTTGCTGTAAAAAAAAAGGGTGTGGACCAAGATATACTGCTAGATTTTTTGAGACACAATTAAGAAGCCATCTACAATGTAAACAGTCCCAATGAAGTTGTCAGAGTCACTGCCAGAAGCTAGATGGTGAAAGCCAACTTAGGTTCTGTTAGCCCACTGACTACATTAGTTTATGGTTTTGAAGTTAAATCCTTTGCAAATGATTTAATGATGTTGTGGATAGTGGCTTTTTTGTTGTGCCTTTGGGTTATAAGGGTGTATCAGGCTAAAAAGATTTTGGAGACAAAGGAATAAACCTATAGACAGGTCTGACTGGTTGATCTTGGAGGCAGCACAACTATCTAAATGAAAAATATCCTTCTAAGGATATTTTATGATGGAAATAGAGTTGTTTAGTGGGAGGAAATGGATGTTATCCGGTGAAAGCTATTGCCAAGGTCCTTCCATTATTCACAGAATCAACATATTCCTAGCTCTCAGGAGAGGTGCTCCACCAAGCAGGGTTATGATTTAGGAGCTATTTCTCTGGGAACAATAGGAAATTCAGCAATGATGAGAAATCTGTAGAGGGAATGTAATATTTGCTCTCCAGGATAGTTGTTTGTGAACAGTTAGGGTACTCTCTGTGGGAGGCTCCAGGCGTTTCTCTGCTGGCAGGATCCAAAGCTCCTGTTACCTACGCAGCAGGGTTCTCTTGCCAGCTAGGGACTCCAAGTCTGGAGGGAAGCTGCTCAAGTTGAACCTGTGTTGTTTGTGTGAATCAGGTGGACCATTCCCTTGGGTCAGCAGAGAGAAGGAGGACTAGCAGAGAGAGCCCACTAGTCCGGAGTAAGGACTCACACCACCTGGACCACTTCTAGCTCACAATGTACAGTGTTGGTTGCCACACTGGTGTCCCAAAGCAGCACATTTAAGCTCTGATGGAAAAAGCAAACCAGACAATGGAAAGGGCTCTAAGAATCTGCTTTGAAGACCCTGTTGCTGTCTGGCATCTAATACTCTGAAAGCTTTCCTTCACTCAAAGGGGGGCTTAAGACTACCTTGGTGCTGATTTTCAAATACAGTAGCTGCTGATAGTATGTGTTGGGAGAGGTGGAATGAAAAAATAAATCAACCTAAAACACACAAACCTTTTAAAAACTGAGGGCTTGCTGGTGCATATACAACTGCTGTGAATTTTGTGTCTGCCTGTAGATCAGAACAGGAAGCAAGGCTTTGAGAGCTTTTGTCAGAAAACCTCAAAGCTTTTGATGATATTATAAATGTCAAGTATATTTTAAAAAGGAGGAAAGTACCAGACTCTGTTCTGTACAAGACAATAGGGACTTTATAATATTACAGGAAGCTGCATGTGAAAATTACAGAGAAGTTAAGGTCTGTGGTATTAATGCACCGTAATAACTGAGCTCTCATCACATCCAGTTTATCCCTCTGTCAGTATATTCCAAGGCACATGCAGTATCACACTGGCTGAACTGTGGGGTGTGAACATGTCATTTTAAAAGCACTTAAAGAGAATTTTTTCCCCAAGTTCCGGTCCTCCTAAGTGAAAAGACTAAAATAAAACAGTCAAAACCAAGCTCTTACGCGTGATCAGGTAAGTTGATCAGTAGAGAGCATTGTCTTTAGCTGCTGGTTTTGAAAAAACTGAGAGAAACAGCAGTCTTAGGTGGATGGAGAGTGGGAAGGTAGACTATTTATGGAGCCTGAACAAGAGGTGAGCTGGTAATTGTTCATAACTCAAAGATGTATGAAATAAGCAGGGAAGTAAAAACTTCTACCTCAGTCCTGGATATGTGCTGAGCATAAAAAGCTAAGATGACAATATGCTTGGACGTACTGCAGGAAGCTCAGAAAGAGAAGTGACCCTGAAAACACTTCAGCAATCTGCCACTCCTTTGCTGCTGGCCTTGTACCAACCATCTATGAATCTGTCTTGGCTGAACTGAAGCAGAACCTATTATAATCCACCCAAGACTAAATTGTCTGTAGATAATTGGACAGTGGAGAAACTGAATTATAAAGTACAAATGTATCCACGGGAGAGTATAAGAAACACATTAAGGAGTCCTGAACGAGGGTTCTGTCTACCTTATTCAGCTGCCTTTTAAGAGCTTTTTTTTTTGTTCTTTGTTTCTTACCATAGATCGTTGTGGGGAAGATTTCTGAGCTGATAATAGACATGGCCTGAAAACACCATGTTAAAACCTTTCAGAATTTTTTTCTATTTTATACAAGTAGGCCAATGTTGGCTGTGTATAAAGATGGATATGTGAAATTTTAAAAAAAAAAATCAGGTTGTCTTTGTAAGCTGAGAGAGAGAATAACAAGTGGTATGGACTACCAGAACCCACTGGGACTATTTCAAGGCTTTATTTTGTTGCTCTGAAATATTTATGCAGTCTAATGAGTAGTAAGGTGAGAAGGTATCCTGTAAACTTAAGGAACATCTTGCCAATGTTCTAAAAATATTAATGAGCTCAAGAAGAAAACCCCCTTTGTCACCTTTTTCAAGTATTATCCTTTCCCACTAGCCCTGCTAAATCTCCCAGATCAATAAGTATGAGAACAGTAGATAAAATAAATTTCCTAAGTTAATGGTGAGCACAAGGCTGAATTGCTTAGAGCTGCCTTGTATTCTCGCTACAGGGATAAACACCAGTCTGCACGGCAGGCTGTAGCATGGCTCAAGACACACAGTGATCCTTTTTCTTGTATGAAGATTGTTTCTGAGCATTGACTTTTGACCTCTCACATCCCTTTTTGGAAAAGAGTCATGGTGGACGTCTCTTTCATGGACTTGGTTATCAGCTCTGCTCCTTGGGCACTTGTTTGTCCCCTAAGGGACTGAAGCAATGCCCAGAAGGGGTCTGACACTTTCTCAAAGCTTGCTGCCTCTGCATGTATTTATGATAAATTATAGTGCCAATCTTCCCAGGTCTAACCCAAAACCTAGTGCAGCCAGAGGCAAAACTATGAGCCAGTGGGCCTATTCCTGCAGCTAAGCTGAAGCATGATGGGTCAGGATCCAGGGGCCAGGCATGGACATATCAGAGGGAGTTTCCTACAGGTCAGTAAGGATGGGACTCTGCAAGAGTAAAAGGGTAATTTAGTTTGGTGCAAATTCAAATTCACTTCCCAGCTGATGCCAGGGGGACTTGATGGTGTGCTCATTGTACGTGCATGTGTAAGTGCTTCTCTGAAACGTGTCTTTTGTTGGTAGGGGAGGAAGAACAGAGAGAATTAAAGAGAGCATAATTTAAAGAAAATATTTTGAAGCATTATAAAACTAGCCTCCTTGTAAATCCGAGAGGTTAAACTTCACAGAGATATTTTGATGATTTACACTTCTGGAATGAGATTTATCATGTCAATGACTTGCGCTTGCTTCGTATTACTTTCCAAACTGTGCTGAAGTTCTGTATCCGTAGGTTTTATTAGTCAGATCAAATTCCTGGTGCCTGGAGTAGGATTTGTGTAGGCAAAGAATGGGAAAGATTGAAGGCTGGGTCATCATTATTATTTCAGCTCTGCTTTCATGCCTTCAGAGGTCGTAAAAATCATCCCTTGCTGCAGATACTATTTTTCAAGAACTAAAAAGAAAGATTGGAGTACATATTCTTTTTTTTGTTGTGCACTTAGTGAAAAACTTTCAGGAAGTATATTTCCCTTTCTCAAAACAAAAACATGGGGTGATTGAAATGCAGGGAATCATTTTCATATTGTTCATTTCCCACTGCAGCTCAAACAGATGGCACTTTGGAGCTCCCCAGATCACAGAGGTTTTGATAATGTTAAAGATACGCTCAAGATCCAGTCATCCTTGAGTTAAAAGGATGTAAACTGTGTCTAGGAAACATGGCATTTCCATAGGAGATTTGAATTGGTTTACTTTTGTAGTGCTGTTGCAAAACAGGCACACAGAACCACCTCACAAGCAAAACAGAAGCATCAAAAAGACAATATACTTTCCTTCCTGAGGCAGATATTTCAGGAGTTGTGGAAACACAGCTTCCTGTGTTCTCACACGGATTTAGATAATGAAACTCTTGACTGATTCAGAAAGAATAGAGCATTGCACAGTTGCTTGAAAACATTACTATGTTATTGTACAACGTGCCGTAACATTAAACTGCCAGCTGTAGTGAAACCTGCGTCCATGTCCTCGAAAACAATCACAACTCCCAGGCTGCAACTGGTCTTTCCACAAGGTACTAAGGCTGGGATGGGAGGAGCTGGAGGAGTGGAAGATGGGGGGGGAGGGGGGAGGAAGAAGAAAAAGTTGTAGAAATAATGAACATACATAAAGAGGTTAGAAACAGCTGGTTCATTTCTATTCTTTTAAAGATGTGATTATAGGTGGGGCTGGTAGCTTTGGTTATCATTAAAGTCATGTGATACTGAGCAGCTCAGTACTCTGTTTTGAATTATTACTCATGTTCTTAAATCTCAACTATGTAGGCTGAAATTTTCAACGTGGTGTGCTGTCATACAGTAAGTGTAATAGGCAAATGAGACCAGAATAGCTTTCCCTTCCCCATCTCCTATCAAGATAAAGTAAAAATAAAAAATTACTTTAGTGATTTTTAGTTCCTTTTTTAAAAAATGTTCTCATTTCCATGTTTCCCTCTGTTTTGTAGGAGAGATTCAAAATACAGTTGGAAATGGTTGCTTTTCTATCAAAGGTGGTTCTTTTCCATCCCTCTGAAAAGTTTCTTGAGGCTTGATCAAGTAATAAGCCCCATGAAATCTGCATTTTGCACAAATTCAAGGTAGAAATTTGCAGGTCTTTATAGAGCTCAAATCTCCTGAAGGGAGATGGCCTAATTGGCCATCTTCCAGCCCTGGAAATGTCCTCATGTGCACGCTCCATCCCTGCCAAACATCTTAGTTTATGGTGTGTTGGAAAACAACTCCCATGACTATGTCTTGAACTGCACTGGGAGCAGCTGGAAGTGAAAATGGGATAGAGAATGGATCTCCTGTTCAAGATCTTTTCCTGATGAGTTCCAGGAGTATGGAGAAGAAAGCTGTCATCCAAATATGGGGAGGGGATCATAAAATAAAGATCTCAGTAGGTTAAGGTGACAGGAGGGGAGAGAAGCAATGTTGGGAGTTGAACTGGCGGGAAATTTGGTTTAGGTGGATGAGGATATTAGCAAAAAGGGATGTGGTTGGGAAGGCAGCTGGGGTCAGATACGTGGCTGAAGAAAAGGGGAGATTGTGACTGACTGAACAAGGAAAACTGGAAACAGCAAAGGGAGAGAGATAGTCTGGAAAACAGATTAGGACCATTGGGACGCAGAGCCATGAACTTGGTAGATGAGCATGATGTAGTTTAAGCCAGGAATAAGGAAGATAGGCAGGGACAGAGGCATTTTGGAAGTATTTGGAAGAAATATTGGGCAATATATTCACACTCCCCTTCAAACCACAAATTCCTGAATTTTATCAGCTCTCTTGCTACTGGCGGGTAATTTCTGTGCTATCCCCTCTGCATGTTTCCACTCTGCCACAGGTCTTTTAAACCAGGCTTATGCAGTTCAAAAGGAAGGAAAGTTCTACACAATTTCAGGCTTCCGTTATCTTGAATTCCAAGTGATAATGCTGTTATCTGAAAGCTCATGGTGTACAGTTCTCTACGGAGCGTATGCTATACGGTACAGGGAGATGGGTACAAATTTGTCCAAATTTCTTTCAGTCCAAAAGCAAGATGAAGTGAGAGGGTAATGCAATAAAAAGGAGCGGGAAAGTACATGGCAGCAGTGATGGTGGGGGTTGCACAGGCCAAGTCTGTGTTGTAGGCATAGACAAGCAAATATCTATTTTTTTTTCCTCCCTTCTGAGTTTCTGCAACCCTTTTTATCCCTGTGAGGCAGAGCTGGAAGCATCAAAGAGCACTCACAGGACAGCCATGAGTCCTGAGTCAGGGCAGAACTTAAAACTTGATGTTTGAGGTCCATTTTTTGCGCCGGTGCAATAGAAATGTGTTCAAGGTTGCATGCGTTCTTCCCCACACGAAGGAGAAGACTGAGAACCTTTTATTTTCAGGCAGGAGCCTGACCTGGGAAATGTTAGTTCCTTCTCAGGTCCTGATGAAAGATCCACTGAGGATGTATGCTGTGCTGCTTCACTTCAAAATAGCCATCAGGCCTGAGATAGTTTTCGGATAAACAATTTGTCCTGTCTTTGAGGGCATTACCGTGTCATTTTTCTACCTGAACAGAAGCAAGACCTTGCTGAAAAACAGCTATTGAACTCGGTTAATGGCAAAAAATCATGGAACTTTAAAGCAATTACAATCAAAAGATTGCCTCTGAACAAGCCAGCCAAGGAAAGGTAAGGCAAGGCTTCACCCATGATTTTCTGGTGGGAATATGACTCTATGGAGGATGGGGCACCTCTAGTTTTACTGGGGGTTTCTGCTAGCTAATTCTGCTGCAGAATATGGGTCCTTGTTTAAAATTTCTACCCCCATTTCCTTTTTCTCAGTTCAACAGAATTAGAACTGATGTGTAAAGAGCTTATATTACTAGGAACAACAGTAGGAAACCCTTTGTTAACCTTAATTTCCCATCTAATATTTCTCTGCAGCGTCAGCCAGTCTCCAAGGAGATAGGGCTGTTGACAATAACTCCAAATTGCAATGTTACTCTCAGATTGTGCAGCTTCTAAAGAGCAATTTGTTAATTTTGTCCCTGCTCATTTGTTGGTGGGTTTTTTCCTTTTGTCCAGAGATGGTTCACTCTCCAGAACTTCTCACATCTCTTGGATGTTAAGTAAATGACAGACCTGAATTTTCTGGCTAGGAAATTATATATTTCTATCAAGGGCTGAATCCAGCTGGTTGCTGAGGTCTTACTGCTGCAAAACACTGATAATACTGCACTTTTTAGGAAGTCAAGAGGTGAGAGCACTGGGTGCCATAGGGGTTGCACAGTTAGTTGCAGGATTTAGAATTTGTGTTTTAAGATGAAATCATAAGATATGCAGAAAGACTACTTGCCAGCATGAAAACCTGAAGGTGTCCAGCATGATACACAGTTCCATTTCTCGAAGGCATGGAGGTGGGTTGAGACTCCACGTTGGTCTATGCAATGTTCCCAGCAGAAGTGCAGATATTTTCTGTCTGTGACACTCCCTTGATAATTACAGCACAAACTGTTGGCTAGTTTTGCTGTTTTACACAGCCCTGCTGATGAAAGAACCTCAACAGTCCATGAAGGAAAAGTTCGACTCAATGTCAACTTTTCTAAATGTATTTAGTTTGACAGTTGTAATCTTCCAACAGACCCTGTGTCGCTTTGCTCACCACCTTCCTCTCCTACCTGTGGTGTTTGCTCTTGATTCAATGCTATGTAATAACGCTGAGTAGATTGATCGAGGCATCACTCTTCAGGGCTGTTGGTGTGACTTTCGTTCTCCTGGCAGGAGAGACTGTCAAGACTTTGAAACTATCCTTTTTATTTCAGTCAGGAACAGTAAGAAGGTGGTCTGCTCAAGATGTTTCATCCATTGCTGAAGTATGAAAGCAAAGGGGAGGCTCAGAGGAAGAACAGGTCTTACCTCTGTGGCTGAAGAGTTTTTCCACCCCTTGGAAAGGCAGCAGGTGAAAGAAGAGTAAAGCACAGGTGCAAGTTGTCATTCAAGCTCCATCCAACTCCATGAAAATAATGTAACTTCCCAGGAGCTACATTTTATGTGAATAACACGCTCAGGGTTAGCATTTTGGTATTTTAGCTGCTCTTAGCCATAAAGTAGATTTATGAAGTCTGGAAAATTCAAACATAGGTTTTGGAACATCAACATACTCTTGACAAGGGGAAATAAAATACATGAGAACATGAAAAGAAAAAGATGTAAAGTAAGGAACAAAACAAGGTTGAAATACTCCTTTGCTTCACTCCTGAAGGGAAAAAAAAAATGAGGCAATTCATAGAAACAGTGACTCACAGCAGTAATGATTAGTGAAAGAAATAATTAGTTTATGATTAGCCTTTTTTCCTGTGTGTTCTCATGTTTGGGTAAAGCATATTGTTCTTGCAAATGTTGAGCGGACATTTATCACATCCTCTGTCATAATTATTAGTGACAAGTCAAGTCTGAAGGAAAACAAATGAAAAAAGTAAGTGTTTATCTCACTGTGAATTCTTTCTGATAATGTCTCGTGAAATACTTTCCATCTTGTACTTGCAGGAACTGAAGGAGCATTTTGGCCCTGGGCTGTGCTGGGTGTATTACCAACTTTAACCAAAAAGCGCATCCCCTTTAACTCCTCTAATGGTATAAGAAAGAGGCCAGTTACATTCCTGGGAACTTTGCACTTCTATTGTTCTTACACGTTTTGGAGATTTGAATTGTACTTTGTTGAAATGTACAAAGCATCCATTTAGTCCCTCTGATCTGCTTGTAAATCACTCAGAAATGTTTCCAACTTTTCTAGTGGGACAGTTAAGCCTGGATGAGTTTCCTCTCAGTATGGACTAGTTTGCCAGAAGGAGAAAACTAAGAGAGGAGCTAGGATTCCCTCTGATGGGTACTCAACCTGGGAGGTGTGGGACCAGCATTTTGAGGAGTATCCCGTTGTCCCAAAAAGTGTGAAGAGCTGAAGCCTCTGGTACTGCTGCTCTTTCAGAGCCTTTCCTACTAGTGGTGCATTGATGTGGGGAGTTGTACTGGGTATCAGCAGAGGAAGGAAACAAATCTGTTCAACAGAGAACGGAATTGATGTTATTACCATGTGTTTGTTCCCAGTGACTAGGCTGGACTAAGACAAAGAGGGCGTAAAGGGGAGACCATCAGAAGAGCCTTGTAATGGTCTCTCCTTTTGGCCCTTGAGGTAAAATGCTCATGGATTTCAGGAACAGCTTTATCCTAAGGATCCTGAACTGATCCTTCACTTCTGAAGCCAGTTGGCTCTGGGACAACCAGGATCTCACAAAAAAAGAGCTCCAAAGTTGCCTGAAAGAGAGCTGCTTGTTTTTCTTAATGTTTAGATAAAATTGTTTGAGGATTATTTTTTTTTCATTGTAAGGAATTTGGACCTAAGGTACAGGCTGAAACAATGCTTCCTATGAGTTAAAGAAATGCAGTATGTGAGCATTGTGTACTGTGTTTGATAATGAGGAATGGACTTGGTTGTTCTTCATGCTGGTTTGTGAGAACCACCAGAGACTACTGTATGGGGCACTGGGATGCTGCTGGTGTTTGACTTCCGGGAGATTAGGTGAGTTCAAGCTGATCATCTGAGTCTTCCTGGGCTTTCGTTACCTCTTCATTGCAGGGCGGCTCTCTAGAACATGCCTGCTGGACTCAAGGACCACAGAGACCCAGGGAAGAGAAAGTGATTTCAGGGGAACAGTTCGTGGTTTGGGCAATGAACCTTACTGACAGGCTGTTAAAGGCAGCCTGCTTTGATGGAGGAAGTATAATTTCACCATCAGGCCCAAGAAAGCGGCTTTTCACCTACAAAATGTGGCAAAAAGGGAGGGTTATCATTATCTGCTTTGAAACCTACCAATCAACATGAAGCAAATCACCATATCAACACATTTCTATGGCAATTGCTCTAAAGCCAAGTGCTTTAAACTCAGATTTAAAAGTCTGACTTTGGGTTAGACTCCTGAAAGTTGAGTGTACTGATAGTAAAGAAAGGTCTCTTTTTTAATTAATTCTTCTCTCCGGAGCATAACATAACATAAAATGTCCTTGGTGACCTTTTAGACTCCAGCAATGTTAACTTCTAGATGCCTTGTTATGAGGTGGAGTTGTTGATAGGAAAGCTGGGAGCCGGATTGTAATGTCTGAAATTTCAGGGAAATCAAGCCTACACTGCAAGCCTGTGATTTAGATGTCAGTTAGAGCAGGTTAGGTAGACACTACATACCCAGAACATGAACATAAAGTCTGAGCCCTACCCAGCACAGTGGGCTGTTGTGTAGCAGCAGGTTTGGGTAGGTCATATAGCCTGTGGGTGATTGTTATTGGACACCGTAACAGGTCTGTGGTAAAAGGAGCCATGTCTGGGACTCAGTTGCTTGTCTTGCTGCCTTGCAGCCTCTGCATAACCCTATCCGTAACATCAATCTCTGGTTTGGAGGAGGCACTGGTTTGCAGGACTTTATTGCCAGTAGCATGCAGAAACACTGGGAACATTATTGGGGCAGGTTTCAATATCTTTTTTTGCATGCTGTGTTCTTTTTCCACCTGGAATTTCTTGAGACCTTGCTTGAGAGCAGCTTAGAGGTTCCTCCCCCTGCATTCCTTTGTTCTTGCATTCAGCATCTTGAAGGTGTATTTATGTGACCGGTCATGCAGCTTTGCCAAGGCAAGGCCAAGAGCTGTCTCTGGCCCATACAGAAATTGATGGGGAATCACAGAATTACAGAATCACAGAATGGTAGGGATTGGAAGGTACCTCCAGAGATCATCGGGTCCACCCCCCCTGCCAAAGCAGGTTCCCTAGTACAGGTCACACAGGTAGGCATCCAGCTGGGTCTTGAATATCTCCAGAGGCAGAGACTCCAGAGCCCCCCTGGGCCGCCTGTCCCAGGACTCTGTCACCCTCACTGTGAAGAAGTTCTTCCGCATGTTGGTGCAGAACTTCCTGTGGTCCAACTTGAAGCCACTGCCCCTTGTTCTGCCTCCACAGAAATGGGGAAACGTATGGATGCACCCCTGGATGACAGTATGTAAAAGGACCCTCAAGGCTGGCAGCCAGCAGTTAGAGAGAGGTGCCAACCAAACTCCCAAGCAGTCATATGTACAAGGGGATAACATAGTTTGAGCATGAACCTTTAGTCTTTAGAAGCGAGTTGCTATTCAGTTTGCTTGCTTTCAGAGACGTTTCTACAGCAGATGAACGGAATTGGGAAAAGGAGGCTGGTTTTAAGCCACAACCATTCTGGTAAAGATAGGGGAGAGAGAACTAGTTGATGGTGAACTACTTGAGGCTGAAATAAAAGAAATGTGGGGAGCAGCAAATTCGGCTGTAACAGTGAATGATCCTCTGTGAATCTGTGGCATTGCACCAATTTGAAATAGATAGACCCATATTTCAGGTCTTAAATGACATAATGGCTCTTAATCAGACGACTTTCCTGAAGTGAATGAAGTGAGATTACTTTCAGGTCACACTGCTTTCTTTATAATTTTCCAGTCCTTGCTGAGCTGAAACTACAGTAAGAAATATTTTTTTCACTTGGTATTTCAGTATTTCCCTCCTGCTCTGAGCAGAGGAAGCAGAGAAGAATGGGAAAATAAATAAAATCAAGTAAGTTTTTCTGGAGGATCAAAAGAGTTCAATTTGAGTTTTTGGCCAGAAGTTTGAATTGCTTTTTATTTTCTATGAGTTTATTTTCCTTCCACCCTGGCTCTGAACACTGTGTACTTTCAAGATAACATTGTTCAAAATCCTATGAAATTTACACATAAACCTTCTTAAATGAAAGGGAATATTTAAGTTTGGAGATAGTTGTAGAGTGTCATGATCTAATTACAATAGTATTTTTGAAGGATAACAAGCGTCAAAAGAAATAAACTGGATGTTATGGAAAATAAAAGTAAGGCCAAGAATCTAAGGCTAGCCAGAGAAATTAAACATTGAGGCTTTTCCTTTGGAAGGTTTTAAATCAATTTAGTGTTGGTGAAAAGTGCCAGATTCATAGCAGAGGAAAATGATGCCTTTTATTTATTTACAGGCGAGGCTGGCATGCGCCAGTGGCAGCATCTCCTCGTTAGACTATCGCTGTACTTCGACACTCAGCTGAACTGACCACCAGGAAAAGCAGTTGAAAAGTCCTTCTGTCTCTCTTCCCTTCTGTCCCCTGAGCTTGCCAGCAGCCTGACTACACATTAGATTCGAAAGCGGTTTTGATCATGTGGATCTATCCATCAAGAGCTATGCTGAGACAAACGACTCCTCGCATTCAAATCCAGGAACAGCTGTCAGATGGTTAAAAAAAAAAATCACAACTTCTTTCTTTTATTTTATTTTTGAAAACGCACACAAATGTAAATGCCTGTGGATCAAGAGATGGGCTGGGGACAGAGTTTCTTTTTTTGGAGTGCACAGTTCACACCTAGGTTTTTTCGCAATGTATTTCCATCTTGCCTTGGGAATAGCAGGCAAGGAGACCATCCACAAATATTATCTGCTCTCCAGTGAGGCAACATGCTGCAGTGGCTAGTGAAAGAAAGTGGTGGTTTTCAAACTGGTTGTGAAGAGTACAGATTTGTGATAGTAATAAATGTGTCTTAGTTCATCAGGGCAGCTTTCTTACAGGGCTGAGCCTTCAATATTGGCTGATGCAGTCGTAGCTGCAAACTTTGTATGGTCCCTGTGGGACTCCCTGTGGGAATCCTCAGGTGGTAAGTTACGTTGGAAGATCAGGAACTCTTTCATAAAATATATTTTTTTCATGAGGTTTTGACTCCTACTAAATGCAGAACTGGGGCTGAAAAAGGGAATTCATTTTTTGTTGGATGTTCATTGAGTAGCTGAAAAGAGAGTCCTTTCACAGGGCCCTGGTTTCGGTGGTGGGGCTTGATCGCATGGTGAGGAACACCCAGCTACTTGGCAGCCTCTTTAAAGCCTGTCTCCTCTCTGAAGCAGACAGTTCAAAGCATCCTATGCTAACGCAGAAGGTGTTGAGGTATCAAGCACGTCTCATTGTAAGGCAGATTCCCAAGCCTTTTGGACCCGGATCCCACATTACTGGCTACTAAGAAATCAGGCTGGAGACGCTTAATACCTTCATGCCATTTGGAGATTGCATGCAGCGGAAGGGAAAAAAGCAGTGTCCGTCTGCAGCTGCAGATGATACAGCTTGAATCACCAGGGCTAATGAGATCCACTAATTGGGTGTTTCCAGTAAGCAGCCACTTGCCAAGGAGGTGAGGGAAGGGAAGGTGTCTGTCAGGAGCTCTTCTCTCTCTCTCTCTCTCTGGCACGTGGTACCATGGATGCTGTGAAATTTGGCCTGGGATGAGGCAGGACAGTTGTGCAGTCTGTCTTGTGTCTCTGAGTCTAGGGACTGGGCATTAAAACAAAAGCTGAAAAAGAAATGGTGATCTGGATTGAAAATGAAAGATGATAAGGCATTGTGAGGAAAGACTGAAGGGAAACTAATGCTCAGAGGTCTGTTCCTAGGAAAGGGCCAAAAAAAGACAGCAGGGTGAGGGAGTTCTGGGAGCTGTTGTGAATCCCGTGTGGACAAAGGAAGGGAGGCTGGGGTCAGGTTTTGTGCTGCCTGCTGCAGCTGGTGGTGGTGGGGATCCCTGCTTGCCATGTTAGCTCCTCCTTCGATTTGCAGCCCCTTCCCAGAGAGTATCTGTGCTGGAGCAAGCCTGCCCAACTCCCCGTGGCTTGCAGCTTCAAGACATTGCTTTGCTCTCTTGAGCAGAGAGAGATATTCACTGTGGGCAGTCCCTGAATCCCGCGGGCTCCACTGCTGTCTCAGGATGCTCCTCCTGGGGTGGCTGCCCCGTAAGGGCTGGTGCCAGGAGCAGAAAGGGCTGTTGACTGGCAGCCTCCCATGGGGGAAGACTTTTCACTCAGAAATGTCACCACTGGGTCTTTCAGGAGAGAGAGATGGCTCCCTGCAGAATTCAAGAGGAAAATATGTAAGTATCCCCCCTGCCTCTGGTAATAAACTTGAAATGGCCAGAGGAAGAAGTACTTAGTGCTCACAAAAATGTTTGGCTTATTGAAAAACCCTGGAGACAGCTGCATTTCACTGGTTTGTTTAGAGGCTCGGCACTGGTAAGGGACTTGCCAACTTTTTTGCACTGCCCCACCAATCTAAATTAATTTGAGATCTTTGGGACTGACTCCAAAGGTGATAAAGTCGGTCAGCTTTCATTTCCTCTCATTCTTTGATCTCTCTCCTGAGGCTGCCTTCAATGGAACATAATGAATTGATTTTATTGTTATTCTGGATGATGAGATGACATTGCCCCAGTGGGAATAGAACAGAAATCATGAGGTGATTTTTGTTCTTTTTTGTGTGTGTGGGTTTTTTTTATTTAACAAGATTTCAAGAATTTCAATTTACTAGGACTCTTTAAGGAGGCTGCATTGCTCTCTGCTGATCTGTTTCCATTCACGTGGAAGCTGGGGCTTCTTTGTGAAGTGCCTATAGCTGGATGGTGTGAAGCTTGGCCTCTGAAACTCTGCAGCCACCAGTATGATCCACCCTCCTCTACTCTTGAAAGACAGTTTCAGGGAGTGGTTATCAAACCCACATTTTTGTGTTTTTATGACGGGAGGAAGATAATTTTGTTGAGAAAAAAAGTATTGGTGCACTGCCTAGATACACCAAGAAATCCAATACATAATTTTAAACAATCTTTACACACATTTTTGCCACACAACTTATAGAAAACTGACATTGTTTTTTAAATATTTCATATTTTCATGTTTTAATATCATTCCAGAAGATTTACCTATAGTCAGTTCTGAGTCTTTGAATTTGGATTTTGGCTGTGTGACTTTGGCACTGAAGCACAGCGTTATAACCAGTGCCACAAGGCTGAATCTTCTGAGATTGTCAGTGACAGTAAAGATCCTGGCAGCTGCGGTAAAGAGAGAATTACAGAACTTGTCTCATGCTTTTGAATCAGAGATGCCATCTCTTCTGGTGATTTAGTGAGGAAGAGTTTTACTGTGCCTGCCTGCGGGACAGGACCTCTTTAAGCATACGGAAATGTCTCCTCCCAGTTTTCTGACCACCCAAGAGAAAAAAAATGTCTTAAAGTGACTTTACACTCCTCTGAAATGTGCCTGCACTATACCAGTGTATACTAAGGTATAATAATACCTTTGACTTGTTAACTCTTCAACTTAAAACCGCTACAGTTTTGGTCATATATTGAACAATAACAGTGATCTTGAAGCCTTCTGGAAGGCCTTTTTTTCTTTTTAATGTGGTGAAAGACTGAAGTTTTATGAATGCCGAGGCCAGTGAACAAAAGCCCCTACTAAAAAGCCCATTATCCCCAAAAGTTTCCTTGTCCATCCAGTGCCTAGTTCCACACTCCTGTTACCTGGCTGACTACAAGCTCAAGTATTTCCAGCAATGGTTACACCGAGATTGTCTACATAAGGAGCAATAAATGAGGGGATTAGTCAGTCCCTAAATAATTGCGTAAATGATTTAAGTATTTAATAAGTATTGAATTATTTAAATGGCTAGGTATTATGGAACCCGCTCCTCCCACCACTTTGCTCTGAAGTAGGAGGATTAATGTAGGTTTCCTACTCTTATGTATCTGCCCAAGCTAATTCTTCACTTGGTAACGGCTTGTAACCCTAACCAGCATCAAGCTTTACAGTCTGTTCTGCTTCCTCTGCCTTCACTTCTTTGTAGATGCTTTTTGTATTTTCCTGGATACCTCTGTGCAAAGAAACATACTCCATCCTAAAAGGAAAGGAAACAGCATCGCCCTTGGGAAGGCTTAAATGGAGCCACAGAGGGAGCTGGTGTGAAGAACCTCTTAGGTTATTAAATGCATACCTAGGTGGGGCCTTCCTGTGTTGTGAATCTCCCGGAACTGCAGGCAACTGTCCTTTCACAGACTGATGGTGCCTCATCTGGGAACTAATTTAATTTTTTACCCCTTTTCTATTCCAGAGTCTCACAGTCTTTTGTTGGCTTTTTTTTTTCTAATCACCATTCTAAATATATCCAAGTCTGATTTACAACCAATCACGATTTATATCTTTGTCCTAACGCTGCCATTCATCCTCAGTAACTCTGCTCCTTGCCTGGTGTTTTCAGTGATAAATACAGAGAAGAATCATAACTTCTATTTTAACTTAACTCATATGATGGACTCTCATTACCTTAGCCTGATTTTGTACTTCTGTAGCTCTTGAAGGTAAAGCTTATGTTTCTTGGGCATGGATGATTGAATTAGACCTGCAAACATCAGTTTTATATTCACCAGAAAGCAAAAAAATCCCCATCCACATCAAATATAGGAACTATTAGGAGCAGAACAGAGAACACGAGATTTTTATGCCACTGTTTAAACCCATGACTTGACCATGCCTGGAATGCTCAGTGCAGTTCTGCTCTCCTTAGCTTAGGAAGTCTGTAGTGAAGCTGAGAGTAGGGCAGCAGGGATGATCAGGGATATGGACTGGCTGAACACATGGGGCCTGTTCAACCTGGCAGAGAGGCCACTTGGGAAGATATAATAAAGGTTTACAAAAGTTGGGAAGAGGTTGGTGTGGTTTGACTGTTCCTCATTTCATCTCGCACAAGAATTAGGGGCCACTAGAGGAAATTACTGGGAACTAGGTTCAAAATAAAAAGAGGGTGATTCTTCATATCATAAGCAGTAAATGTGAGAAAGTCCTTCCTGAAAGACATAGTAGATTCAAGGAATTGACACTGGCTCAAGGGTAGATTGAAAATCATTTGGAAGAAAAATCCACTGTGGGTTGCTTAATAGTCAAACCACAACTGGAGAAGGAAATCCCCTGAGTTGAAAATGTTTTGAGGCTGTGAGAGTGTCAGAAGGAAGTCTTACATCTTCTTGTCCTATTCTTATTCTTCCTGTTCTTGTTCTGGCCTCCATTGAAGAAAGGGTAATGGGCTAGGAGGACCCTTGGTCTGAACTAGTACAGCCATTTATATGTTATTGCCTCTCCATGTGGCACCACTTTTATCTCTTGACAATTACCTGCCTCCTCTGGAAATACCTTGACTGATATATCCTAGGTTCACATTTGCTTTTTTTTTACTTGCAGTTGCATCACTTTGTACCAAAGTCATCCTATAATTAATGAATGCTCCCTGCTTCTTCTTGTCCTCAGTCATCTCCAGTTAATGAGCTCTGAGCTTGTGGCAGCAGTTCTCACCATTACTCCATCAACATATGATCTTGTGTTGAGTGTCTTTGAATTTCATCCTACTTTTATGTCTCCAGTCACCTCACTCCTCGAGTTCCTGGCTTTGCAAGCCTCCTCTAGAAAAATGGGACAAATATCAGCAGTGCACTTGCTTTGTGTATCAAGGTCACTTGCAAAAACATTGAAGAAGATGGGGCCAAGGCTGCTCCCTGAATAATTCTATTAGCAGCTTCTCTACAGACTGATACTTCCTCTTTTGTCAAAACTCGATGCTGGCTCTTCTTCACCTACTTCCTTCCCACTTCAAAGTTCTGCTATTTGGGCCCTGATTTTGCACAACCTGTGCATGTGGAGGGTCTTCTGGGCTGGGTCTTCAAAGGCAGGTAGCACCAGGTTAACCGGTCTCCCTACATTTTTTCTTCAGTGCTGGATGTGATGGTCCAGAATTAATATCACAGAATAATTCTGCTCAGGTCTTTTTTGAAAGAGCAGATCTACTTTCATAGCCAAATATTGAGGGTTTTTCATTAAAAACATGGAAGACTACGTTAGTTTCAGATTATGGTTTTTGCTTCTCTCCCATTAGGAAAATGATGCAGTGGCATTTATAACCTTTGGTTAAAACTTCATTTGCTTCTGAACTATGTTTGTCTACACAACATTAATGGCTGCGGTTAAAGCCAGAAGGCTTTGCTATCTCATTGCTGTGGTCGCATGTAAGGTGTGTTAAATTACAGGGATGCTTCTATATTGCTGCAAGTTAAAAGACATTTTTAAGGAGAACACATGGCCCTTAAAAAAGCCCGAGTAGAATCTGATTATTTTGCAGGTGACAATGAGGACAGTGCTTGTGAAGAAGTCATTCCCAGAGACCGACGTTCCTTTTGAATTGGAGTCGCAGAAGTATCTAGCACCCAAAGGTGCACTTGGATGTTGGAAGTTATGGTTCCAGGGACCTGATTTCACTGAGGAGGGAATCTCTCCTGTGCTTGGATACTCATTTCCATTCTTCCAGCCTTTTGGGTAATGCCTATATTGTGAGAGGCATTTGGAATTGCTTAACAGGTTTGAGTGCAGGTTCTGTGCGGTTATTTCTGTACACACAGAGTAGTGCTACTTGGGCACTGGCACTTTAGGGGTTTGTGTCAGAGGAACGTGGCAGTGTAGGTAGGTACTTCCAGATGCTAATCCAGATTTTTCTAGATGCTCATTTCCATATGCCTCTCCTGCGGGGTTGCTCCTAGCTAAATTTTAACCCATCTTTTAGGCTTGGTTTCTTAATCTGCAAAACAAGACCAAGAAGTAGTTTCAATATAAAGACGTCAATCAGTGTTATTCTTAATTTCCACAGAACATTCACTGTTTCTTGAAAAGTAGCACTTTAAAAGAAGAAAGTTTGGCAGACTTGCGTTCTGCAGCTAGGTGCCCACTCCCTGAATCCTTATTTACAGGAACCACTCAAAGAAAAATGGTCTTTCTGTGGAGTTTCTAAGAGAAGTAACATGGGGCAGGACAAGTGCTGTAGTCAGGGCGCAAACAGAATTAGTTAAAATTTCATCATCTGCCAGCTGCTTTTTTGGAAGGAGCGTGTAACATGATTGTAGCTTTAAAATGCAAGCTCAGTGGAAGCGTGGTTAAGGAGGTGAATGTTCCAGAAACTCTGTTTGCATGCACAAGCAGAGCTACAGGATGGCTGCCATCCCAGCCAGCCCCTCGCTGTCTTGCCAGGGCTGCTCACTGTATGGACTCAACAGCGTGGCCCCAGGGAAAACTTATCAGGAGGTTGCTCAGTTCCCTAATCATTGTAATGGCTCACTTGTAACTTCCTCCAGCCTGTGGTATGTGTGCTTGGGCTTTACAGAGACTCAGACAGTGATATTCACATTGGTTATAATTGGATAAACTTTCCATGGGCATAAATAGGCAGAATGCCACAGGTCTTAGGATGTGCACCTTCAAACAGCAGGACAGGATCTATAGTTTAAACCATCTGCCCACAGAGGAAGGGATTTTTTCTACTGTGTAGGCTCAGTAATTAATTGCCCTGTGGCTGTTAATTGATTTAATATAAACTCATCCCTTTGAGAACACTTGCAATTAATTTGCAGGAGTGTGATAGAAGTTTTTAAGTTACATTATCTGTCGTTGCTGCTGTGCATGGCAAGGACTGTAATTTTGCTCTCCCCAGTTTAGAAGCACCTCTTCGGAGCACTCAGTGTTAGTGACACAGATTTCAGGATAACTTTAGAAACAGCATATCTTCCTCTCATGTCATTTGGTTAAGGGTGATTAACAATTATGCTTTCAGTGAGTGAAAGGAGGAATCATGTTTTCCTCCTCTACTCATGGCAATGTCTTTTTCTCATTGCTAAAGGAAGTTCCAGAATGGTGGTGATGTCTCTTTGAAGTGTTACAATCCCTCAGCTAAAATTTAGCACTTATCTCATGCTTTTGTGTGTGTAGATTTCCAAAGAGGGTAAATATTTTCACCTCTGTAAATGAGGCCAACAGAGACCTAGTCAACTGAAGTGATTTGTGCTGGAAAGAAAACACACTCTTCCTGATGTGCCATCACCTCCAGCTTACTGTGAATCACAGCTCAACTCCTAAGTGAATTAAAGTGGATGGAGCCCAGCACCTTCCTTCTGAGGTCCTTTATTCTTAACTATGGTGAAGCAACATCTAATGGAAACAAGCTTTGCAAGCAGGTGCAGAACTAAATTTTACATGTAAGGTAGTACATAAGGTTTATGCATCAGGACAACCAGGAGATAAATGGGGAAATTCAGGAACAGATGCAGTCTGTCAACAGGCTTGAGCTGTAGGCAGAGAAAAAGTGGCCACACATGCACTGCCCTGGTTCCCAAGAGCTGTCCCAGTGCCTCTTCTCTCTTCCTCCTGGAGTGGATAGCTCTAAGAGAGACCTTCTGAGTCCCCATGGCAGCCCCTCTGGCAATGTCTGCTAAACTGTCAGAGGGCCTGTGTGTATCTGGGATCATGTTGCTTGTGAAGGGGTAATTCCTTCTATTTATTGCCTGATGGGGCTGAGGGGCTGGGATCCTGCTTGTTAGTGGTGGTCTGCTATGTGGGTTTTGCCTTGTAGTAGAATGTCATTCACCATTTCCTTTTATTGAGCATGGTCCCCTCTTCCCTCTGTACCCCACTATGGCACCCAGGTAATCTCTCTGCCACACTGAGGTGGCTGTAGAGGGCCTTCCCAAAACCGTGATCCTATGTATATCTCTTCCAGATGAAGAAGAAGGTGTGGGATTTCCTGCATGGCTATGTGACCTCGACAGGTGATGGGATACCTTGGCATGGTGTGACCAGTTTGCTAAGTAAGAGTTTGACTCCAGAGAGTTATATGTCATGAAAAACACCCTAAGAGCATCTGTAGGGGTAAAAAAAAGGTAGGCAGGCAATTCTCCCCAGCAGGCTTGGAGTGGGCACCTAAGGACAGGGTCATGTAGGGCAAGTATGCACTTATGGGAAAGTTCTCTCTGCTTCCAACTGTTGTCTAGACACTTCCTCAGATGCGAGGGAGGGGAGTTGCCTTGTACTTCATAGCTGTCAGAAGACAGTATTTCTTTTTCCTAAGCTCTACAAGTTTTCAGAACTTTTGTGAACTTGTTTGGTTGCTTTTTAAGCTGATTTAAAAGTTTAGCATCCACAGTAGCCAGTTGTGAGTAACATAGCTGAACCCTCTGTGTGTGTGAGGTATTTCCTTTTGTTTGTTTTGAATCTGCCAGCTGCTAGTTTCATAAAATACTCCCTAGTTCTTTGCATATGAGGGTAAAAATGATGAAAAGTTCCCTGTTTTCTCGGTTTTTCACTCAGGAGTTGATACATGTCACTGTGCATGATGTCATATTTCCCTTCAGTCCCCATTTTTCTGGGCTGCAGTGTCTTGTCTCCTCAGCCACTGCATCTACAGAATTTGCTCCATTTTTTTCCCTTCATATCAGTCTTTCTATCCTTTCCAATTCTACTGCATACATTTTGAGACAGAAGGGGCAAAATATGCTGCAGTATTCAGGATGTAGCTACACCATGAACATATCTTGTCTGTGCCAAAGGCCATTGGCCTGGAGGATGTGTCGTAGGCCATAGGATGATAGGCTGCAAGATGTTCATGCAACTGTGTGCACCGTGTTGCACGGCTTTGAGTGGTCTGTATTGGCTCTACCTCTCTGGTACAGATGCTTGTGTGAGGGTGGATGTGACCAGAGAGCACAAAATAAGAGAAGAGTGCTTGCAAACTTTCCCACTTGGTGTAGCAAGGGACATGCTCACTTGGTAGGCTGAGGAGTCTCCAGAGACTGGGTAAGTAGGGGTTGGCTGGGGAAGGAGGCCTGGAGGGTGCTGCCAAGGACATCGTAACAAGTGTGCAGCACAGCCAGGGATACCTTTTTGCATTTAGCAGTCGTGTTTGATATCATCAGCAATCCGTAAATCACTGCGGGTGCTGCTCCTTTGCTTCCGTTTAATCCATTGGCTAAGACAGATGAAAACTCTGCTTAGAAGTAGATAAAATGATTTCATCCTCTCTACTGATCATGATGCAATGAAGCTGAATTCTTTGCTGTCCCCGGGTGAAATATAGCACCCATTGATGTGGCCCTCTATAGAACAACTTCCTTATTCTTTCAGCTAGTTAGAAGAGCACACTGGGTATGCTTTACTTTTGAAGAAGACAGGATAAGAGAAAGAAAACCTCTCATGCCCATGCACAATGCTGCCAGCTCATCTTGATAACTTAGATTTTTTTTAGCAAACAGACATTACTCTGCTCTGCAGACCTGGCCCTGGAGATGATGACCTGGCCCACTGTGTCTTCATCTCATTAAAACACAATTTTCATAAATACTTGTAGTAATCACACAAATTAGACACACCATCTTTTCTGCAAAGCATATTATTAACTGGGGGAAAAAAATAAATCAGTGATTTAAAGTAAAGAATGAGCTCTGTGCTGAATCAGCTGAAGCTATTCAAGGTCATTGTAAGAACTATTGTTCCAGATTAGGTCTATGGCAAATAGTTGTCAACACTAGGATCATTAATGCCTATTTGACCTATACAGCAAGAGGCCTGTGTATGCAAAAGAGAATATGCCCTTCACATTTCCTAGTTATGCAAAGGATGTACTTCATGGAAAGCTTCATTTAATCAAGATTCTATTTGATTGAGTATTTCGTATCACTTAGCAGAGCCCATTTGGTAGAAAATCTGCATAATTTCAGGTACTGAAAAACGTACGTCTGTACGCAGTCACCAGAGAATAGCTCCTGGCTGACACTATTAAAGTGGATACTGCTGGTGTATTCCCCTAATGAGGAAGTCTTGGATCATGGAAATGGGTAGCGTGAGCCCTTGACCAATTCAGATGGGTGCTAGGCCTGACTCTAGGTCAGGTGAATCACAGCCCTTTTCTGTTTCTTTGTTTTTTTAATCTGCAAAACAGGACAAATGGATTTCTGCGTGGGAGAGAGTTAGTGCTGTAGCTCATATCAGCAGGAAACAACTTTTTTTTCCTTGGCAGTTAAAGCCCCACAGCTGAGGCCATTCTTGGGTGAGTCTTACAGAGCTGCTATGGTGAGCAGCTGGCTGAGGTGGAAAGCCTCCCTCAACCCTGGGATCCCTGTTTTCCACTCACCTAGGCATGCAAAGCTTGGTCATCCAAAGGCACTGCAGACACATAGAATCATAGAATATCCTGAGTTGGAAGGGTCCCGTAAGGATCATTGAGCCCATCTTCTTCAAGGGCTGTTTCTGGCAGCACTGGAAACAGGCCCATGCACTCCTCTGTCACTGCAAGGAGTGGGGTTTTGTGTGTGTGCAGCTTCAGTTGCACTCCACCTGCCCAAAATAATATGATGCTTCTTTTTCCTACTATTGCATGTGTTCTTTAAGCATGTATATTTCCTTATAAATACAAGGTGGCTAAAGGGCTGCTATCACGCAGACTTTGAAAGTCAAAGAGGTAACTAGGAATAAGGCACTGGGAGCTGCACTTTATTTCACCCCACATGACACCTGCAGACCATGCCCTTCCTGGGTACAAGGCAGGAAGTCTTCATAACACAGCACACCAGCTACATGCTCATCTGTTTTGCACACACTGTTAGCGCGACTTTCCTAAAAACACCTCGTATGGTTATTTTGTGCGGAGACAGTAGGGAGGATCTGGCTGCAGGCTGCAAACAGCAGCCATGGGATGGGCTTGTCCACAGTGCTGAGGTTTGCACTGGTGAGGTTAGCAGTCTTGCAACCTCACCTCTAAATTACGAAAGGTTTCGTACGGTAACTTGTCATATGAGTTTGCGTCTGAGCTGATATTCACACAGATAGTGCACCACACGTAGAAGCAGGTCCTTCACCAGATGTACTTCTTTTGTAACAGCCTCATCTCTAACGCTTTTCCCAGCATGGGATTGGCCTCTCGAAGCAGTTTTGTTTCAGCATCATGCCTTTCTCTGACTAGACCTTTTAATATGGCAGGATCAAACAGCTGAGCCCTTAATGAGGCCATTTTCTAGTTTTCCCTTGTTGCTACATCTCTTTTTGCTCCCTAAAGAAGCAAAGGCGCTTCTATGTTTCCCCTTACAGAACTGACTTATTGCATGCTCAAGAGATACAGACCCTCAAGAACCTATGGAAATACATATTTTAAGTGCCCCATGTGATGGTTTTCACAATGAGCTATACAGAGTTTTCTATTTCTATCTGATAACCAAGGTAGCAAAATTGGTAATCTCAGGCTGCTGTTGTGCCCCAATTGCCTAGATCTCTGAGGCAGCCACTGGCTGGGAATTGGGATCTGCATTAGGCTTCCTCTCTTTTGTTATTTCACAGGGATTTAAAACAGGAATTATTTCTCAGGGAGATGTGCCCAGTGCTGTCAAAGCTGCAAGAGCACAGACCGCTCTGGCAGAAATATTTTGGCCAGTACAATCTCTCTCAGGAGGCTCTTGCGTCAGGTGCAGATGCTGGACCACGCTGTTGTGAAGAGGCTGCTCCCACAGCCCCTCCCAGCCTGTGGTTTGCGGTTTCTCAGGTCTGATGGCAGTGAGGGGAGGATACATGCACTTGCTGCTCAGCCTGCCTCCCCGTAGCTTGCAGACCTGGTTCTCAAATGTGAAAAAGTATGCAGGCTCCAGAGAGCACGTTAGGGGCTGGGTCCTCCAAAACTGGCCAGAGGACCTCCCCAGGCCCTTGATGGTTGCTGCTGCTCACACATGGGCTGCATTTCAGCTCCTTTTAGCTCTCTATTTGCAGCATAGCTGTTTTTCAGAGACATGCTAATGACAGTTCATGGTGGGAAGAAGAGAGTTTATCTTTCCACTAACTGCCCTGTGTGAGATGAAGCTGGTTTTGTCACGCAGGGATGGCTGGAGAGTGTGGCACACACCATCTTTGCAACTGGCAGCTTGTGCTCCTGACCTCCTAGGATGCAATGTCAGGAGAGGCGAAGGTGTGATCTTAATGTCAGGATAGTCTCTTGCTCCACTGCACAGGTGCTGGGGAATCTATATTTACAATGCATTTATCCTCTACCTCTCCAGCTCCCTGTAGTTACCTGGAAAGCTTACTGCTGCTGGGGAGTCTTTCACTTTACCTGTGGGGTTTCTGTGGATTGGGGATCAACAGTAGATGAGGGGTCCTGGAGACTACACCAATATATACCTTGAGCAGTGTTGGGACATAGGGCTGCTTGGAGGTAAGGCTTTTCTTCATGTGACCATGGCCTCCCACAGGTTCCCAAGCACCACATTTGAGCTCAGGCCCTGTTTTAACCAGTGAATAGGAGGTCTATTCCTTTTTCATCTCCCTTGCAGAAAGAACCTTTCTGTGTGGAAAAATCTGTAATGTGCAAAGGTAAATTTCAGAATATGGCATATGGTGCAGATACAGTTTCACCCACAATCACTGGGTACCAAAAGGATTTGTTCACCTGTTATTAATTCTTATGTGATATCAGTGTCCAGAATCAGACTGCAAAGTTCAGGGAAGGAAAGGAAGAGTAGTGGACGGGGAGTGGAGGTCTGTTATGTTGCCTGTCCCAGTCACAGCAAGGAAATCTGGCCCTTTGGTAACAAGTGGTGCCTTTAGTCTGCCCTGGCAGAAGAATCTGGTCTTTAATTTTCCCTTAACAGGATGAACAGTGTGGAGTCAGAGACAAAATGGGTCTTCGAACTGGCCTGCCTCACAAGAGCGGAGAGAAAGAGCGTCACAAATCAGGGGCAATAAAGGGTGCTTTCCTAAAAACTGCTGATGTGAGGGATGGACTGAGATCTTCTCTCTGAGCTGGGAACAAACACCTGCAGCTGATGGGATGGAAGAAAGGGAGGAGGTAGGTCGTTTGACTAACATAGCATTTCGTACTGAGCAGATTGCTTCCACGGGGGTACTATTCGCCATAATCACTGAGCTTTACCATACTCTTGCTGTAGGAATGAATGGGTATGTTTATGCTAAGATGCTTAACATATTCTAGCAGCTCTTTATAAAGATCATTATCTATAATTAGGTAAGTGTGCGTAACTGTTATTGCTCTTGTGCTAAAAATTGCTGCAAATGGAGCCGAGGAGGGAGAGGATTATAATTTAGACATCAGATAATTGGACTTAATTTGCTTAAGAGAACTACTAGTTGTGGCCACTTGAAACAGTAGGTCTTAAGCTCAGGAATAAAATGCCTTTCTAAAAGTATTTAGTGTTGCTGTTCATATCTGTGTCAATATTTCCACTAGAGATAAGTGGTTTTGTGACTGAAACTTGGCATGTGAAAACGTCAGTCAGTGCACTGCTGAACAAAATGGTCCTGATTTTGCCTTTTCTCACAGAAGTCTGAAATTAGAAACAAGCTGCCATTTCCTAAACTTCTCTCGGTTCTGCTGAACCACGGTGAAGTTCACTGGTGTTTTTCACACTGATCAGATTTCCAGGCAGGGCTCAGAGGTGCATTTGCTGCTCCTGTGGTCACAAGTGTGGTAATAACAGATTCAGATGTGGCTAATAAAGGTACCTATGAAGTTAGTGCCTGTTCCCTAAAGGCTGAACATCACCTCTCTGAGAAAACCTAGTTCTGGGTCAACATTTTATCAACCTTTTTTTTGGTGAAAATCTGTGCTGTCTTTGCTTGCTTTTGGAAAGGAATTGCTAGGTATATGCAACTATCATCTGCTGCATTGCATTGGTACCTCGCTGACTTTACATTTCCTGAACCTGCTCTGGGACCAGCACTGCTTCGGTGTGGGGTGGCTACCAGAAGTGCAGGGTGCTAGTGTTATCATTCTATTCATGGACTGCAGGCTTCAGTGCAGCCCAAACTTGCCATAGACGTACGCATGAAGATGAATTTTGCCTTTACACTCTATATCCCAGTTTTGTAGCCTGGGCAAATGTCCTTTTGAGGATCCTGATATACTCCTCTGTTCCAGAAAGAATGGACCCAGGTCGACACTTTCAAAGCAATGATTTTTAAAGAAGTACTGCGTTCTTAGTTTTGCCACTGAAAATTTAACTGGTGCCTTTCTGCTTTCTGTCGTATTCTGGCAAGCCTGGAGTTGGAAATCGACTGCTTGTCTTAGTTGATGTGAAATAAATAAAGATATAGATAAATAAATATGCTATTTATACAAAGCTGACTGTGGAATATTTGGGGCTTAACATTACCCTTCAGCTGTGAGTCAGAGTTGACTGAACTGTTGTTCAGTTTCTTGGGTTCCTGTGCTGAAGCCTAACTGCTGGAGCATGTGGGAAGTATGGGCTGATGGGCTCCATGGACCGGCCAACGGTAAATACCAGTGAGCCTCAGGGATGCTGGCCTGCTTCAGGCAAAATCCTCTGCAAGGGCATGGTCCTAACACCAGGAACCCAGAGTTTTCATGGGATATTATTCCAAGGAAAGGGCTTATATGGACCAAAGCACTGCCACCAAATAAGCAGGCAGAGCATGGCATGAAAGCCTTGGAGACAGAACAGTCTTTGGGATGGTGCCTTTTCCACCATCACCGCAACCATGTGTGAGGCCTTGAGTCTAAAGGTACTTCAATAAAATTTTCTTGGTATCTTCAAAATCATGGCTACTGACCTCAGAAGATCAAATCCTAAGCAGGCATATGGGATGGGTGCTGGTCAGGCTGCAGTCATGGGGTAGATGGTCCCTGGGCAAACTGAAGTGTGTGCTCAGAGTGCGTCATGTCCAGCTACTTGTCCAGCAGGCAAGAAGAATGGAAGCCTGGTACTCCAAAACTTCCCCCCTCAGGTTCAAATCCTTCTTTTTGATCTAAGTAACAAACTGAACCATTGTCTGTGGAGAATCATGGGGTAAAGGTTTCTTAATCTTGTCTGTAGAACGTTATACAAATGTATTACGAGGAGGATCTGATCGTCAACCTCTTGTATCTCAGACGAAAGCCCTGTTGAGGAGGTTATAGAGCCAATCACCAACTGACATGGAATAAGGGAAGAAGAAGTGAAATAGCTCTAGCTAGAAGTCCACCTTAGAATGTCTGAAAGCTTAAGAGGAGATCTGTTTAGCCTCCCCCAGTTCAGGCAGAAGAGCCTCCTACAAATCACCAGGTAAGTAACCAAGGAGATTTATGTACAAAGATAGTTTTTAAAATACTGTCTTTTGAGAAAATTATATCAAAGTCTTCTGAGAATATATTTTGCATCTGTTCTTTCTAGCTTCCCCTCCCTTTAGCCTCCAATATGTTTTAAATTCTTTATCTAATTTCAATCAAATTCAAAGATACCAGATTCCTTCAATGGGCCTTTACACTGCACAGCCTGGAGACCATGTATAGCTCCTGGAGCTATTTGTTTGCTCCACAAGAACAGGCTGATAGGCTCAAGTGGAAGTCATGAGAGAGCAGTCACGAGGTGGACAGCTAGCAAGGGCATAAATGCTAACTGGCCAGCAGACATGCATGCTGATCCATTTAGCCTCTTAGGCTGTCTGTCCTACTGCTGTCGTGCCTGTGTCTTATCTTGCTGACTTCTACAAAAAAGACCCTGGGTGTGAAGTAGTATGTACGCAGTATAGGTGGCAAGGGGACCAAGATGCAGGAGTAAGCATGGGACCTAAGTCATTAGATAATGGAATCAGCACATAAAGCACCACCTCTTTCTTCTGTGTCTTTGCTAACTTAAGTGAATCCCAACTTGGCTGATTTCCAGGACCTCTTTCTTTAGACAATCCATGCTCTTTGGTGATCACGTGTGCTTGGGGATGAGGATTCAACTAGAGAGCAGGGTGCTGTGGGGTCAGACATTACAAATATAAGCACTGAGTACCTCGTAGAATGTAGTCTGAAGTGGATGGTGGGATGAAGGATGTGAACACAGCCATTTAATCTAGAAAAGATGCTGCATACGTTTATCTTTTTTTTTTCCCAGCATTGATGTTGTAACAAATCTTAATGCCCTCATTAGGTGTGGCTGTGGCAGGGAATGCTTCAGCAGCCAGCATGCAGGCTAGCAGAGAAATGGCTGAAGACATATCTGCCTACTCCTGAACCACTGTGTGTTGCCATCACCTGGGGAGAAGGGAGATACAACTGAGTATCCACCTGCAATACTCATTGTTGGCTTATTGGCTTGATTATTCTCCTTGGATATGTATTCACTCAACAGATCACAGCAACCCCAAAGAGATTAATTACGTGTATTTTTAAATTCCCTAAGTGCACATTTGCATAACTAGTATTTTTAAATATTCATAAATACATATTTGCTTGATAGATTGTGGCATCATTTGCAGCTTCAAAAGAGACCTTTACTTAATCAAACCAGAGATGTTAATCATTTCTTGAGGCTCAGACATATGATCAGCATATTGTGGCACAATAAATACGTTAAGCATTAGCAGGGGCACGGTAATTGAGTGCATGTTTCTACCCTATGGCGCATGGGAGGAAATCTGACCCAGCTTAACCTCCTATCACTATGGTTTAGCCAAACCCTCTTTGCATTTACTACAGACAGAAAGCAGACTCATACATAACTCCTGTGGATCAGATCATTGGGGTTAAGTGGATCCTACATCCTTGCCAGCTCCTCTTTCCCAGTAACAAAAGCCTTGTAGGCATGCCACTGTGGATGGGTGTGTCCACATGGCACTCTGCACCCTCTGTTTCACAGGGGATGTCCACAGTGTTAAATGGAAAAAGACAGGAAAGAAGCCTGAGCACTGAAGCCGTGATGTACTCTTAACTTGTCTCTCTTTTGAACTCCTTGAATGATCCATCTCCAAGACACAGTCCTGGCAGAGTCCTGGGAACAGCTCGTAGTACCCACAGAGAGGGCACCAGGGTGCATGCCTTCACCCTATGCAGTCATCTAGTGCTGTCTCAGAGGACTTTTATTCTCAAACATGCCCAAATACTTCTTGCCACCCCAGGAGTATGTAACATTGACTCTTGGTGCCATAACACTATGCCGAGTCCTCACTACTTCAGACATTTTGAGTTAAAAAAAAGCATGAAAAATAACAATACTGTTCTAGAGGCCCATGGTGACAGAGACATGGGGTCATGTGCAGACACAGCCTGTCTGCCATGGAGGAGTTAGTCCCAAAGCATCAGGAGTGAGGGCTGGCCTGTACATCCCCTGCCACAGAAGTATGGACAGAGCTGCTATGGTGGAGCAGCTGAGGGGGTTTGTATCTCAGACACCGGCTGATGTGGAGTTCCCCATTCTCCTCTCAGCCTGGCTGTATGTTTCTTTGGTTCTGGTTGGAGGGAAGTAGTAATCCTGATTGTCTTCTGCTCAACTGAAAGGGGAGTGTAATTTTTGTTCACGCAAGCTGATCATTACCAGGTGTTACATTCAGAAGGGCTTCCCCCACCCCCTGTCTTTTTTCTTTCCATTGCTATATGAAGAGTCTTTGCAGCATCAAAGCAGGAAACCTCAAAACAGGGTGACAAGGAAGTTAACTCCTTCTGGGCCTGCCTGTGAGGTGGTGAGTCAGACACGAAGGGTGGTCCCTTGGCAAGCAACCGAAAAGGAAAAAAGAGAGACAGCTGTTCCCACCAGCTGAGTTTTGAGCTCAAGTTCAGGAAGAGAAGCGCATGAATTCATTACACACAAGAAATGCCAAAGTTTGCATTCAGATGTAACAGCTTGTGGCTGGGAAGTGTGGGCCCCTAGAAGCGATTAAGAAGTGCCACTCATGATGTGAGTTGGGTGGGAGTTGGGTGCAGAGGAAGGCAGGGGGACAGTGGTTGCCAGAGGCGGGGGTGCGGGGGGAAGGAATAAACCAGAAAGAGGAAAGGGCGGTGATTCACATGTGTCAGCATTCCTGAGCTCACAGTGGTCTCTGGTGTCAGGGGTGTTCATCCCATACCCCTGGCACGGGTGCATTTTAGGGGGTAGTAGTGGCTGGGTGGCCACACATCTGCTGTGCTGCCCTGAGTGTAAGCTATGTGGCACCCCGAGGAGCTGCCAGATCATGGGGTGTTTGTCTGGGAGGAGGAAGGCCACGAAGGGGAAACCAGTGTTCTGAGTTTGTGCGTGATCCCCCCTCACCAGACCACAGCCCTGCAACCCCTTTCTGCTGAGTCAGTGTGGGACATGTGCATTTTAGTTTTCTGGGGGTGATATTGCATAAACTGTGACATCTACACCAAATCAGATCCTTCCTGCCTTGGCGAGTGGGAAGCGAAATCTGCTTGGCAGGTTGCTCCAAAGCCAACCTTATGTCCCAGTGCTTGTATTTTGAAACACTTCATCACATCACATCTTAGCAGACATGATCTCCTGACTTTAACTCTTCAGGGCAAATTCATTCAGGGGTCCAAATTTGCTTGTGGCTCAGTAGTTAACTGTTCCATTTTTTCTGTTGAGAAATTATCAGGGTTTGCAAATAAAAGCCAAAATGCAATTACAAGTATATAATTTAATTTAAAAATGCTATTACTTTACAGCTGGATACTCTGTCCATTACAGCATCCTCTGCAGCCAACAATTTATTTGGAAACTCAGAAATTGCAGCCAATCATAACAGCAGTTTGATCACCAAAAAATAAAGAAACATTTTATAGTAGCTAAAAGCCAGTCTTAGTGGATATCTATGTTTGAATACATTTTTGTCAGGAACCTGCTGGCCTTTTGAACCCCAGAAAGAATGATGGAAAATCCTGAGGCATCAAAGCTTCTGCCATTTGTATTTCAGTGCCAACAGTTCCTTTTTAGAAGGATAAAGGGATAAAGCCACCTATAATTTTAATTAGAGCTTTATAGAAAACCTACCCCTGCAGTTTTAGATGAGTCAGGATTGTGGTGGTGATGAATGATTAATATTAATTCTTGCTTCACTGATACTGAAATAATCACCTTTCATCAACCAAGCTTATCTGACCTGCCTTCAGTAAGGAGCAAAAGGAGAAGGGAATACTGAAGTGGATTTTTGCTCTGTACAGGTTTTGTATCTGCAGGAGAGGAATCTGGAGGCTGAGAGTTACCAGACCCATTAATTAATCTTTGGTTCCCACTGACTGACTTTCCTTTGGAGGTACCTTTTATAATTTGGATGTGGCTGAACTCAGAGGGGACCATAGCATTCTGATGCACCTCAAAGTGTCAGACCTGCAGCTGGGCTGGTTTTCACCAAGAATTTAGGAAATAACTTAATGTTCGTTGTTCAGCATACCCTTTCAGGAAATTGTGACTTTTTTGGCCACTCTAACCCCACTAAGTTCCTGTCTGAACAGATTTACTTTTATCATTAGCAAGTAGTCATGGAACAAGATGAAAATGTGCATACTCGCTCTTTCTAAAACAAGTTATTAACTAGCCCTTATTAGGATAAGGAACTGGCTCTGGATGACTTCATGGTGGGAAGGAAAGAGAGAGACAGCTTTTGTCGTTTCTTTTTCTTCTTTTCCAGCTATTAGTGCCAGGGCAATTTTTGCTGTTCAATAAAATGGAAGACAAACCAGTCTACAGTTTAAGGCTTATAATCTGATATTTTCAATTAATAAAATTTGGTATCCATGTCTAACCATAATTTCTAGGTCTGTTTTTCATTGAGAAATAGGATCTCATGACAATGTATGGGTTAGTAATACAAAGATTTGCTTAATTTTTAGTCATGCCCAAACTAAGATTAAATAATTCTTGCTTCTAATTTTTTTCCTTCTTACAGACACAATAGCAGAACAACATCTGTGAAGGGGTAAGGACTGTCTCCTTTCCCTACATTCACTTCTAGTCCCTATTCCTTTTTCTGCTTAAAAGTGGTGGCTGGGATGAAGGATGAAGGATGGAGATGATGGGCAAGGTGTGCCAGACCTATGAGGCTGAGAACTGCCCCAGTTCCCGAGGGGGCTCAGCCGGTTGCTCACTTCTCATCTAGACATGGACCGCTTGAAGGCTAGGCTGCTCGGTTGCAGCAAGAACCCGCTCCCTGCACCACTGGCCTGGGACATGATGGCAGCTGCCCTCTTTGCAGCCCTCTGCAAGGGAAATGCCAGAGCTTCTGCAGCTTAAAATATCAGCCTTGGGCTGGGGACAGTGAAAAAGAGGTAGTCCAACATGCAACTGAAAAACCACAGGCTGAACCATACTGATCCTGTGACTGCTTGTCCTTGGTACTCCGGAAAGGTTAGGGGATGCTGGTAGTGTCTCCAGGACACAACCTCAGGGCTGGAAAATGGTCTAACAGGGAGTCTTGACTGCAGTCAACCATAAACCTTTTTTAATGATCTAGCCTACAATTTGTGAACACTACCAAAATGCCTAACAAGTTCCTACTGCAAGAAAATGAGACGTTCAATCTGGAATCTGTGATGCATTATTTGAGGACAGTCTTGACTTCAGGTTTTTGTGTCCTTGGTGAGGAAACTCCAGGGAAAGTCACATGCAGACATGCATCTGTGTGCAAACACCCGTAGATCCAGAAAGACCCTTAGTTAGGTATTAGTTCAGATTTACTCTAGGAGCTACCTTAATGATATGTTCTGATCAAAACTACAGGAATTAACTGATCACCTGGCCTTCCAAGACAAGGACTGCATGGCCAAACACTGATGGACCTCCTGTGAGGTGAGGTGAATGCTCTATGCCTTTGTGGTTACTGCTGCCTTGTAGGAGAAGTGGTATGAAATGCCTTCAGGCAGGAGGAGGCCTTGTCCAGGGGTTCTGGTGTTCACAGGAAATACTTTGGTCAGCGGGCTCTTGCACTGCCTTTCTCCAACTGAGTCTTGAGAAGGCAGAATTGCCATGTTGTCCAAATCCTGAAGAATCTTAAAGGGTTGAAAAGCCCTTCCTGCACTCTGAAGTCAAGCTGTAAACCTTCTTAGAGGTTATTTATTAGAACAGCTTACAGGCCTTACCACTCTTTCACATGTTCTTGTGTCCCCCTTTTGCCATCGTACATTGCACAAGGCATTAGGTTGCCTGGTTAAGATACCCTGTTTGCATCCCACTGCGCAGTAAGCCCTAACCGCATCTTTTCTAATTTTGGACAGTTAAAAATAACATATAATTCAGGAGCCTGGATGCTCCAAACTTATCCTGTCAACAGTGGTGGAAGAGTGAGACCTCTGAGAAAATACAGCTCCGGAGTGGGCTCAAAATATCTGTTTCCCTCCTCTGACTAATGAGGTCACCAAGGGTGAAGAGACACTTCAGTTACATACCTGATTTAGAGGGGATGAATTCAGGCATAAGTCCAATGTAGGACCACTGAAAATCACTTCAGTGTTCATCTGCTCTCACATCTGGCTTGCTTCATGTGCCATCTGGTTTGTTCCTGGGGTCATAGGATTTTCTTGTGCATGGTAGCCCTCTGGCACATGTTTGAGTCTTGACACAAGCACAGAGTTTTCTGATTTTTCTTGCCATATAATGGAAGCAGAAAAGTAGGTGGCTCAGCGGAATCTCTCAGCCATCATTTGGATGAGGACCAAGTGAGTGCTAGGATCTGAATAGAATAAAATTTTAATAGAGGCCTTCTGATTGAGACTTGGAGTTTCAGTGGGGTGTTTTTTGGTTTTGTTTTGGTTTTGGTTTTGTTGGCTTTTCTCTTTTCTTTTTAAACTCTCATAATCTGGTTTCCATGGAAAGCTTTTTCAATAGAGCAGGAGAACAGCTCCAACATTTTTCTTACAAAAGTTAATGAAGAAGTAAGATGCATCTTTATATCTCTTTTTAAAGGCAGGAATCTCAGACATGGAAAACTGAATAAGCCAAAATGGATTGAGTGATCAGTTTCTCCTGGGCTCCATTTTCCTTCATGAAATGAGCACACCAAATAAGAGCTGCTGGTCAGAACACCATTGGAAATGCCTTTTTTCTTGCACCACTAGACAACTGCTCTGGTTTTGGGTTGGTTTTTTTTCATTAGAACAGCCATGCACAAAATAAGCGTGCATTCATAAGTCTTCCAGTCACTAAAGTGATTTGATTATGTTACAGGGAGTGCCAGTTTAAATTGTAAACTCAGTAGGACTTCTTGGAAGCTTCTTTTTGCTCATTGGCAAGAGAACTTGGAATATATATTTGTCCTAATCCAGTTTAATCTGATCTGTTTCACAATGCCATCTGGATCTCATCAGGGGCTGGATGATTTCAGTGTTTGATACAGGCTTTTTTTTTTTTTTAAATTTTATTTTACCCCCTTAATGGCTACTTTTTAAGGATTAAGTATTTTGAGGAAGTGTTGGTCCCCGTTCATTCCTACTCATTGTGTGGAAGATATCCAGGAGCACCCACAGAGATATTTATTGCCTCTAAGAAGCCAATAGCTAATTGAATCTGAATCGGTTGCTATCAGTTGTTGTCTTGGGAGTGGCTCAAAAACATTTCTGTATCTTTCAAGGATGGTGTATTCCTGACTGAATGTTAGGCCTAAGTAAGCACCTGGTGGATTTGGATGACAGCACAGCATTATCTCAAAGCATTTCTCAGTGACTATCAGTCTCCCTGTATACACTGGGAAGAAAAACTTTCTAATGATAAGGATACTAATGCTCTGGCACAGGTTGCCTAGGGAGATGATGAAATCTCCATCACTGGAGGTTTTTAAGAACAGGTTAGACAAGCAGCTGCAAAGAAGGACTGATATATAGTCAATTCTGCCTTTGGGCATCACTCTATGACCTCCTGAAAGCCCTTTGAATATTTTGATCACTGAGCTTAGAGTGTGTAGGAATAGAACAAGGGGTAAAGGTTTTAAACTCGAAAAGGGGAGATTTAGGTTGGATATTAGGGAAAAGTTCTTCAATATGAGTGTGTAGATCACTGGCACAGGTTGCCCAGGGAGGTAATGGAAGCCCCATCCCTAGAGACATTCAAGGTCAGGCTTGATGGGGCTCTGAGCAACCTGATCTAGCAAAGATGTCCCTGCTTACTGCAGGGGGGTGGACTACATGACCTTTAAAGGTCCCTTCCAACCTAACACATTCTGTAATTCTATGAGACACAAATTTATCTCACAGCTTCCTATATAGGACCCCCTCATGCAAAATATACGAAAGAAATAAAACATTATAAAGCATCCCAAGATGCTCTGACAATTCAAGGGCACCAAAGTGTGATATCAAAATACTGAACTGAGACAGTTTATGTGGCAATTAAGCTAAAATTCACCTTGTGTGGAAAACCAGGTGTATCTTGGGCTAGAATGTATTCTCCCCCAGGTCCCAGGGCATAGGATGACTCTCACCTTTAGGAATCATGATTCTGTGATTCTACATGGGTGTAAATGACACAAGGAGAAGACAAAGTGAAGGACAGTCATGTGCTAATCACCATAATATAAGAGTTGTGAGTGTAATATGTGTGTCTTCATAATGCAGGAGGAGATTTTATTAATTTTTACTGCAGGTAGCTGCTGTTGCTTGTTCTGCGTCAAGGTCATGGCAGTAGGATGCTGAAGAGATGTTTGAGTGCCAGGGTGGCTGCAGCCCAGCAAACCAGAACAGGGATGAAATTCAGTATTTATGGCTGGGGAAGTGAGATGGCAAAACTTCCACGAGGAGAGAAAGGTAAAATGTAGCTGTTTTCAAACATCTTTGTGTGCTCACCAAGGGGTTCTGGGAGGTTAATGAAAGGTGCTGGATGACACCTGTGTATTTCAGTTCAGTTACTAGAGAAGTTTTAACAATGAAAGGGTTTCTGTCTCATTTGGACTGGATGGCATATTTATGTTGGGTACAGTGCCTGCTCACCTGCAGGCACAGCCTGGGATAAGATGTTTCTGAGCTGTCTGATGAAAGTCCAGATGAACCATTGTTTACTTCAGAAAGCAGATTTTGGACCATGAGACTTCTCTATTTACTTTTTTTTTTTTTTTTAATATCAATCAGAAAAGTTTTAAGCAAAATGCCCTGATTCTGGTACAGACAGGAATATAATCTAGTTTGCTACACATTAGCATGGGCAAACAGCTCACTCTCTCTGTTAGCATTTCTGAGGTGATGGTGTCTCACTGCACAGATTCTTCATTCTTTTTCATATAATTTCTTTCTTTTTTTTTTGGTACAAATTCTAGAAGTTTTTAAATCTAAAAGGCCCATTTTGAGGGGCTAGATTCATGACCAAACAAGTTGCATAAACCTTTGTTTTTAATGCAAAAGTGAAATAAGATGCAAGATGCAAAAAATAAGGTATGATTTTGGTTACTGATTGGATCTGGGCCCAGAGCCCTAGCTGGGGTGTGTGAACAGAACATCAATTTCTCTTAGCAGGCGCATCTCTTCACCTTGCATGGGGTGATTTCCCTGAGTGTAGCAGTCAGAAGTATCCACTCATACTGCCGTGTCTACCTGCAGTGATCCTTGAATTCCTATTCTAGGAAATCCCTACACGGGTCTGGCCTCAGATCCCAAAGGAAGATGGGAGATGGGACTGGTCCATCGGCTGGCTGCAGCACCCACACTGTGCTTGCCTCTGGCTCCCCATGACTTAGTTAATGTTCCCTAGGAGACTCTCAGGGAGAGAGAAAAAGGAGTGAGGCGAGAGTTCTGGATAGTCTGCTCTTTCCCTTCCTTTTCCATTATGAGGACTACTGAACTAGAGAATCCTTCACTGCAGTGGTCGTTTTGCTTTGACATCCAAGATCCTTGGTTTTCTGTACAGAATGCATAATGTCTTTTTATTTGTTACTTCTGATTAAGTAACTTAAGTACTTCTGATTGGAGGCACTTAAAATATTTCTCCCGATGTGTTATTGAAGAAGTATTTCTACAGACTGACAATGTCATCTGTTTTGCACTGATTTATAAAATCATAGAATCATAGAATGTTTAGGGCTGGAAGGACCCTTAAGGATCATCAAGTTCCAGCGCCCTGCCATGGACAGGGACACTTCTCACTAGACCAGGCTGCTCAAGACCCCATCCAACCTGGCCTTGAACACCTCCAGGGAGGGGGCAGCCACCACTTCCCTGGGCAACCTTTTCAATGTCTCACCACCCTCATAGTGAAGAATTTCTTCCTAATATCCAATCTAAATCTACCCCCTTCCAATCTAAAACTATTCCCTCTCATCCTATCACTATCAAGTTCTTACCCAGTCTTTATTCGGACTTCCCATTGACTCAGTGAAATCGATGTGAGGTAACACTCTTTCTTTCTTATCCCTTTATGTACATTTATATATTGTAGGACTGATTGTACAACAAAACTGCTCTGGTTAGGCCAGGCCTAAATAACTGCACAAATCTCAAAACTATGTAGCAGCAGGTCCAAGAATAATTTAGTTAATTAGTGACTAAAAAGAGGCTAGGGTTTAGAAGTGAAGTGGATAACCCTTCTTGATAAATGGAAGTGTGATGTAAAAGACGTCTTCTTGTGACACTGAAAAATTATTTTAGGTGCTTCCTTCTTATCTGAGGAGTGCTGGGTAAGTCATGGGTTAACATCCCATGTACTCAGTGGCTCATGGGCAGGGAGCTCTGATCCTGGCTTCATAGAGGACCAGTGGCCCCTAGTTGTAGACTTCACTTTGTGTCATGAATCCTTATAAGGAGTTAGTGTACCAGTATTTTGACATCATTCATCTGGTAAAAATACAGTTCTTCATACTGTAAGATATAGTCCAGAAGCATCTCGGGTACTAAAGAGGAAACCGATCATCTTTATAAGTGATGGAAATTTGAAGTTCAGCACTATCAAAGATATGGATGTGTTTCTGGCCAGCTTTCTATCCTGCACAGCTTGTTGTAATCAATGTGATAACGGGGGTTAGAGGTGATTGATTTGTTTTACAATCTGTTGCTCTTGTAAACAAATGATCCGGTAATGCAATTTGCAAGGGCCATTAAAATGAAATCAAATGCTTTTATAGGTTCTGCATAATTATTGCTTTTAATTAGCAAGCAGAGCTGGGTCATATTTAAGGCTTAGATCAATTGGATTACTTCCTCCATCTTCTATATTAAACCCCAGGCTTCAAGAATCGGTTGTATCTTAAACCCATCCCTGTAATTTGAAATCTGCCAGCATCTATTACATTTCTTGCTGCCTTTCATACCTTTTAAATGTTAGGCTTTCCTGTGCAGAGCTTTCACACAAAGAAAATCGACTGAACACTGCTAAGGGGCTGTTCTGGGGTGCCAATAAAGACCTACGGGACTGAGGACTGTAGCAAAAGATCAAGAAGGAAATAAGGACACTAAGAAGCAGAGGGGTAATAAAATGGAAGATTTAGGCAAGAGGTAAGGAAAGAAAGTCGACTGCAAGGACAGAAAAGTAAACAAGAAACACATTGTGCAAGGGTTGTGTGTGAATGAATGGGTGGAAAGATGGTTTTAGAGGTTGGGTCTGTGCCCTGCCACACGGTTCTTAGACCTGATTAGTTCAGGAACCTAATATTTCTGTCCCTCAGTTTTCTATCTATAAAACACGGATGATAAACCTCTTGCTAACTCACCAGGATATTTCGTGACTCATTTGTGCTATTTAGAGACAGGGTGTGGAAGAAGGGGCTCCAGTGTGGCAGGAAGAAGGGAAGAAACAACTAAGACTAAACAGAGAAGATGAAGCTTCTGGAGGACTGAATTAAACCAGGCAAATGGAATGTAGCTGGTTAGGTACCCTCATTATGGATTTTTCTTCCAAAGATAGTCCACGTCCTCAATGTGGCTGCCTGCAATGACAGCTGCTTTGGTGGAAGAGGGAGGGTAGGAAAGTCAGGGCACTTGGCAGTTCAGCTTTTACTTTACAATACACCAAAGTCTTGCTGAAAGCAGGGATACTCAAGAGAGCCTCAAAGCTGTGGTTCTGCCTCAAGGATCTTATGGATTTAACTATTTGCAGCACTAAACTCTTGTTTCTTTTCACCAGCAACCAACGCAAGTTACAGTTGCTGTTCCCCTCTTCCAACACCCTGGCTTCCCTTTCAGCTGACACTGAAGATTAGCTTCAATCTCTAAACTCGTAAAGTCTTTGAGGAAAAGCCTTAATGAGGATCTGATCCTTTTAAACTCTGATCTAATTACTGTTAGAGCAATGTTTCTATTTCGGATGCCACAAACAGATCAAGTTTGCATGTTTGAAGGCAACACTATTTGGTGGACAAGAAGCAAACCCCACCCTGTAGCTTAAATAAATTATCATACATAAATAAAAACATGAATAGCACCTATGTAAAGCAGCTGGCATTATTTCAGAGGAATTTTGAGAGCTGAGCCTGGGGAACTACAGGAATCCAGAAAGTTTTTTTTCTTCCCCTTGCTGTATGTTTGCTGGTTGAGGGGATTTGAGGCTATGGTGGTGTAATCTACTGAGTGTATTGGCAGGGATGAAGGGTAAAGAGGACTGAAAACTACAAACCCAGCCATGAAGAGTTCTTTAGAGTACACAGAAGTATTACCCTGAGCATGATCAAAACCTCATAGGCTCTAACTCAGTGACGCCAAAGAAAGGCAAGGCTGAGTCTTACAAGCTTTCCCTCCATCTATTGCTGCAGCTGTTTTTGTGTACTTTTATCATGTGTTTTTATTGCTGTTGGGATTTTAATCTATGTGCTGAGGTCCAAGCTGGCTCCTCACTGCTCTTGTCAGACACACCGAGCAACCCTGCCCATTGTGGAGCACATGTGTGCATGTACCTGTACAATGGGTGCCTGCAGAGAAGACCTATCCAAGCTGCAGATATGGACATGGTCAAGTCACAGTCTCACAATCTTTGCCTGAATCCCCCCCATGCTTTCTTCAAGAGATGAAAGAATGTTTCCTGCTTTCCTGGCTGTAAAACTGTCAGTCATTGCATGGATCCTTGTGTTTCTGTTTGGCTTGGCTGGCAGCCTTTGGAGTGTGAAGTGCTACCACTGGCAAGCCAGGTGTGAAGTCAATATGCCATGTTCTCCTTAATGGGGTGTTACTGCAACTTCAAACTCTTCTGGTGACCACTTCTAGGTTAACACCCTTCAGTAACTAACCAAAACACAAACATTTAGAAGGAGAAATGTTAAAATGCTATTACGAGCCATGGTTTTGTCCAATTAGCAGACTCTGCTTTAGGCTTGACTCAAGTGGATTGTCTATATGAGGATGTGTTAGTCATTTTCTTTTTTTATTTTTTTTTGACCATAAAAACAACAGATGTGATGCTCTGTGGTCAGCCTAGAGAAGAATGATTCATAGCTAGGCATATTTAAACCTCCACTAGAAAACTATCCATCTGAGACCCTCTCCACCTCTTCCCCCTCATGCCAAACAACCAGCACCAAAAGCACCTGTCACATGATACATCTCAAAATTTGTCAGCGAGTCTGTCCATATGTCTTAGTTTTGAAGTGGCCAGGAGATATCAGTTACTCCTGCCTACTCTCTTAGGACTTCATGGACTTTAGCAAAACTAGGATAGCAATAGAAAAAGACATTCTTGTGCAGTGATGATGCAGATGAGAAGAAGACTTCCCACCAGAACAGGAGAGAGGGAAGAAAAGGCTGTTATCCCATGAACGTTTTTGTGGTGACATTGAGGCTGGTTGGCTACCCCTAATCCATAGCTAGATCTGTGTAGAATTGCTTGTAGCCCCAGGGAAAGGACTCTGGCCAATGTGTGTTGTACAAGCAGCTTGGTCTTGGTTGTGAAGCAGGAATGGAAAGCTGCTGTCCTCTTCTTAGTACTGCTGACAGGCTTGTTCTGCCAATTCAGTAGTACATCGCTATCTGGTGGTCTCCAAGACCTGCGCTCCCAAGGAGTGGCCTGCTAAGGACTCTGTTAAATGGTGGCTCATGGCTGAAGGTGGCACCTCCAGAGGAAACTAAACTGATGATCTGAGCACCACTGAGAGGGAAAGGAAAGAAAAAAAGATACATCAGTTAAAATGTGGAAAACATACCACATAGTGTAATTCAGTGTAGGTAAAAATAATCCAGTTCTCTAGGGGTGATGTAAGCAGAAACTGGTGGAGCAGTAAGCTTGAAAAACTAGCATGGGGGACAGGTAATGGAGATGAGATAGCCTTGAAGAGCCTTGTCTAATGAGCTTAATCAGATGTGAGATTAGGTACTGTAATATGGAACACAAACAAGACAGGCCAGTGAACTTTTCCAGCTGAGGAGTCAGAAGTGGTAAAACACAAAGAAGGATAGCCCTGGTTTCACTCTTGGCTTCTGGCAAAGAATAGACTAAACCCATCCTGTCCTATAAAGTACAAAGGTACATGTGCACAGAACATGTTAAAAGAACTCTGAGGCTGCAAAACTCAGCTCTTCAAAGTTAAACAAATGGTGAAGGCTCCTTCTGGATTTTTAACTTAATCATAATTTCCCATGTCTATCTTCTGGCACATTTTTAACTTCCTGATGGTGGGCACAGCAGCACTGCTTACTTCAGCGTACAGGATCAACATATCCTTCTGCCTTGTCCTGTGCCAAAGCTGGCTGCTTGTTCCAATCCTTTGCTCCATGTCCAGCCAGCTTCATTCTCTCATCTTCACAGGTCTATCTGAAGTTCCAGTTTCTTCCTTCAGCAGGTCCTCCCATGACTTCCCACTTCAAATTCCCCAGTTGGTTTTGACTGGAACCAGTCGTTCCTACTTGGCACTGCAGCCTTTGCATTTTGCTAGGAGTTTTTCTTTGCTTCTGTTTTTCCCTTTTATCATTTCCCATTTTCACCTGTGCCGCTGGTCATCTCTCCAGGTGGTCTCCATAGGCTGGTCTCCTGCTTATCTAATGTCAGTGTTTTTCCCTGGCTCCTTGCCTCAGCCATCCATTTCAGTCAGTTGTAGGAAGTGAGGGGCTCTCCTCATCTCCTTCTCCAGCTTGAGGCTTTTTTGTCCTTCTGTGGTTTCCAGTTGTCCTTCCTATTTTTCTATGCACTTACAATTTCTGTCTCTTGATCTTGCTCATTCCAGTCATCAAGACATGGAAACATTTGGTAAAGACTTGCAAAGGAAAGGGCAAGACTCTTTAAAATGGAAAAAACAATAGGGGAAGGGAAAAAAATCCATTCTCCACTTTGCTTGAGGGGGGTGGGTTTTTTACCACACATGGGTTTCAATGCTACTGAGATTCCCTGGATTCGTTACGATCTGTACCCACCTGGATAACATATAAGCGAAGGCGCAGGATCCTGGTATAGCATGGTGTTCATGCAGGACAGCTGCCTGACATGTGCTCAGGCAGAGGGATGTCTATCTTCATGTTTTCTTCTTGCAGAAACCAGCCCTGTGAACAGCAAGGGCAGTATGGTCACTGAAGCGTCACGTAGCGTTAGAGTCACTACTTTTGAAATGAAAAAGCCCAGTAATTACAACGCTGTTCCTCCTGCCCCACTACCCAGAGCCTCCCCTTTGTGGGGAGTGGGCAGGGGCCATCCGTCACCGTGTGGCCCAGCAACCTTTTCTGTAGCCAACCTGCCTACCCTGCTCGCTCTTGGCTTTGGGACTGGCATGACTGGTTGTCTGATCATCACCTGGGAATGTCAGCTTTCTCCTCTGCCTCTTTCTTGCCAGATTTATGTTGGGGTCACATTATAGCTTGTGGCAATTTTGAGGGGAGAAGCGGGACAACTAGTGGTCCCAGGAAAAAAGCCTATGGCATTGCATCTGTTTTTGTAGGCTGAGACCCAGTCTCAAGTGAGACCCAGCACTGAAGTTCTTCTCTATTTTCGCATCTGTATCTGGTTGCTACAAAATAATTTGGATATAAACAAATCTTCTTTTAAGATTTACGATTCAACTACTCTTCTGGGTTTTAGTATTTCCAAAAAGAAAATTCATTAAATCTTACTGGAAGGGTACAGGACCACAATTTTGTCTTTGTTGATTGCAAAAGCTGACAGCTGGGATCAGAGGCACATTTCATTTATTTTTAGATCTACAGGACATAGTTTAATTGATCAGAAATAATCATGTGAGAACCGTTTACCTGCTGAATCTATGCCAATAACGTAGCAAGATGGCACTCAGGACCTTGAGTAAGCTATCTGAATTGCTCTGGAAAGGTTTCCTAAGTGCCTGTCAGTTTTTATTGATTCTAGATACAAACTTAGCTAAAATCCCACTTTATCTGAATATGGCCCTTCAAGCTGTATCTTGTCTGCCTTTTGGAGAGCCTCACATGAGCTTAGCTTAAACACCAGTTACAAAGTGCAAGTTCAAGGGAGCTGAGAGTTGAACAAGCTGTTTGCTCTCCACAGCTGCAGGGATGGCTTTTCATCCAGACAATGGAGATAGAGGCACTGGGTTTTCTAACTGGTACTTATTAAGTGCCTAATGTGGACACTGTGACTATTTATCTCCAGAGGTTCTGTGGGGAGACAACCCAAACTGCCCCTGCTCCCCTGAGCTTTGGCTCTGAAGCTGGCGTGCTAGGTGCTATTTTAGGTAGTCTGAATATAGCCCCAAGCAAGTGTTTATTACATTAGCAGGTAGCAAATGGTTGGAATTAATAATGGTACCAAGTATGAGGCGCAGTTTTTATAAGCTTTCAGAAGACCACTATTAGCCTAGCACTGTCAGAGCTTAAAAACAGACTTTAAAATATGCAAATATAGCCATAAGTTTCAGTCAGGCCTTTTGAGAAAGTGGGCAAAAAATAAAGACAAGGACAGGGTGCTTGAGTTAGTGTAGCCTGAGACATAAACAGCAGGGCAGATGTATCATATATTACCTGCCTGACAACCAGAATGTTTGCCAGGTATCGAGAATTATGAATATACAACCACCAGTTAGGCTAATCATTTTTATTTATCAGCAAGAAAGCTTACTGGGCTGTTCCATGTCAACAGGCTACAGAGGTAATATAAAGTGAGTTTTGTTTTCATACCTGGGTGGGGACATCTTTCTAACTCCTCCAAAGATGCAGCAACAACAACAGGAGGCAGCTGGAAGCTGATGTGAGCATCAGTTCTGAGCAGGTCTTAACATCATGGAGTTCATTTCTGCAGAGGCAGAGACAGGGGGGACACAGGTGCCTGCCTGAGCCACCCCAAGGAGAAACACTCTTTCCTACTCAGGGCCATCCACAACTCTTGAGTTGGTTCCTGGGGACTGAGGGCCATGAACTGAAAGCACTCCAGGAACCATCCTTGTGGTGCAGGTGATGGTTTCTGTGTCTGGGAAAGTTCCCTGTTATGCAGGTGCAGCCTACACATTACTGTTTGCAGGGCTGCAAAAGTCCTCAGGACAAAGAAAGCTCAGAGAGCTCCTCTGCCTGACATGGAACATCTGTATGAACCAGACTTAGAACTTCCCTAAACCCGCAGTTATTCAGGTCTGAGGTTTTGCTTTGGGCCCCTCTCAGTGTTGACTTATTCTTGCATTTGGACTGTCTGGGTCAATACCAGATTTTTAAACCCTTGAGAGCACCTATTTTTATTTACCAAAGGAGATGGTTTTGATTTATTTTTAGGAAAGAAGGTAGTATAGGGGTCAGTTTAAAGCTGCCTATCCACATGCTGTCCTTCGGTGCTATTACAAATATATTAATGCTCAGTGTATTGACTTCTGTCAGCCTTTCAGATGACCTGCTAGCAAAGGACCTGCTCCTTCACATAGGCTAACACCAATTTGTTCAGGAAAGAGAGGGGGTGGGACCGTTTCTTGAATTTCAGCTCAAAACACAGGAGGTTTGTGGAATCTCCATCTTAAAAAGTCAGATTTAGTTCTGTTGTGCTTATTATCATTTTACATCTATAATTATTGGTGCTAATAATAAATAGGAGCATTGATATAATAGTGGCATAATCAGTAACACAAGCGGCGTTATTGAAATACATTAGTATTTCAAGTACCCTATTTTGTTTTCAGAGCATCTGGAGGCCTAGGTAGTTTGGGACCCCACTGCACAGGGCATTATTTAGACAAAGAGCAAATTCTGTTTTCTGACACAAAAACCTTGTGATCTCTGTTTAGGCTCTGTTTGGCAAAATCTATAAGCTTGTAATAAACTTTGATCCTGATGCTTTTTCAACTGGGGCAACATATTTATCCTAAAAAAAATCTTGCTGCATCAGAGGCAGGATAAGTTGGAGGGCAAAACTCCAAGCAGTTCCTTTGCAAAATGCTTCTGGCAAGGATGGGAAAGGATTCCTCACAACTGCCAGGTGTGGTCACGGAGTTGAAGCCCTGGCAGGTGTGTCTGTCAGTTCTGGGCACTGCTGGCCCAGCATCACCCACCTTTGCAGCTGGAGCTGCAGCAGAGCAAGGGGATCACAAGTTCTCATCTCTGCTGACATATGAAGCAGCAGTAGCAGCAGGAAGACACTTCTATGAGACCTCCATCTCCCTGAGATCCCTGGGAGCAGAAAAAGAGCCTGATTCTCCTCTCTGAAGTCATCTTCAGCTCCATTTGTTTCCAATAGCTGCAGGTTAGGATTGGACATTCCCTCTCCCTTCCTGTCTCTGTTTTTTTTCCTGGTCAATAATTTAACAATTGAGAATTGCAGTTTTGAGCTGAGTCCAATATTCTGTAAATTTGACTTAAATTAGTGGAACAAATGTGGTGTAACACTTTCCCTTGAGACATGCACAAAATGATGGGGCGGAGGGGGAAAGCAATGTGCCAACTCTTCATGTGGTTATTGCTCCCTCTGATTTTATATGGGGTCTGAATGTTTCTCCATGGAGTCACACCTCCAGGTTGTTCAGCATATTGGTATGATTTCTTTGCAATTTCTCATGTTCAGACTGTTTCACTTTGCATGGAGGGATTAACTGGAACACTGAAGGCTGTCTGAATCCCTCCATCCCTGCTTAAATTCTCCAATACTCGGTCTGTAGGGTCAGTCCCTGGGACTGGTTTCCTCCCATGGAGGACTGAGCTGTTTCACAGTGAGGACCACCTCTACCAGGGACTGAGGGATGCCTCTCCATAGTTCTCCCAGGACCCTTGGGCAGCCGTGCATGTCCTGGCTCCAAACCCCAGCACAACTGCCAGCCACAGGTCACTCCATTTGCACAGCATTTTGATACGTTTCACAATCTCCCTGCAGCTCCACCAGCTCATTTTGGCTGTTTAAAAACAGTCCACAAGTCTTGCAATGTTGGCAAATGGTAGGTAAGTGCTCGGCCTGGTTAGCTGCCTGGTCTCACCTCCATTTGTTTGGCCACATGCCATCTAGTAGCTACACTTAAGAGACAGTTGATCTAATAAAATCATTGTCTATCTCTGCTTAAGTGGAGAGGCCTATCTATCCCTCACTTAAGTATAGTTTACCCCGCATTTATTAGAATAATACCAGGTTCCCCCCTGAATAAAGGAATTGGAGGTGCATTAGTGATGACCTCTTTGAACTCTCTGCATTGCTGTTTGGCACGTTTGTCGATAAAATGACATGATTTCTTCAATTTGAGTTTTATGTACTAGATTCATGCTGCTATTCCTAAAAGTACATTTTCTTGAGATACATCGTGGAAAATGATAGCAGCAAAATGACAAATTTAGAAGAAAGTGGGTGGAAACCTGAATTTTGTCACTTCAACTTACTGCTTCAGCTGGCACTAAACGGGAGTTTTCAGCTCCCCGCTCTTTCCCTCCCTCACCTTCTTCGTGGCAGGAGAGTGTGACTGTGCCTAAATATGATGCTGTGACAGGGTCACGGTGAACTCCTCTTCCCATGGTCCAGGTGGAACACGGTGTACGGAAGCGCTGCTGCACAAACATAAGCGCTTAACACTTGCAAGCGTTACACCCAGCTACAGTTACAGGGGAAGGGTTTCCATGATGTGTGCCTGGTCTTTTGACATAGTTGCAGCAATTTATATGCATGCTGAGGTTGAGGCGGGGGAGTTTGGGCGAGCAGCAGGTGTTTTGGGAAAAGCTGCTTCCGCTTGCGCTCCTCGCTAACCCCCTGAGCATGGGGGACTCTGTGGCATGGGTGACCCTTTGCCGAGCAGTGGGAGCCTGGCCCTGTGACTTCAGTGCCTGCTCTGGCCCCTTGTTGCTTGAGAAGAGTGCTTTGCTCGCATGCAAAGGCTTCATGTGCAGTTCGTAGAGAACGCGAAAGCCAATTTCAGAGCATTATATAAGAAGAAGCAAAGATATGCCAGGCCTTGTGGTTTTAGAAGAGGATGATGTGAGGAAAGGCTCGAAGCCTGCTGAAAACCGGTAGGCGTAGCCATGCCAAGTGGACGCCCTGAAAGAACCTCTTGGCAAGATGCCCTTCTACAGTTTGTGGTCTGGTTGCAGGAGCCTGGCTGGTGCCACTGGGTGGGGATTACCAGCTCCCAGGGGAGGTCTGGCAGGCACTCATTCTACATGCTGTGAACCAAAAACTAACATTCTCCAATTATTTAATCACAAGTTGCACCCTGGGGCCTCTTAGCCAGTTCCTTGTGATGGCGGTCCAGGGTGTACTCTGCCCATCCTCCTTCAATATTATAACTCAATATTATAATTCAATTTCTTCCATGCAGCCTTGACAAAGCTGTAAGGGTCATGTAACAACCCCAACCTCATGGCAAGGCATATACTGCTCTGAATTAGATGTGGTGTTGCTCTGCAATGTACATGGAGAAGTCTCGCCTAATGTGCTCCATCCTGCCCAGTGCTAATGGGTCCTCAACCATGATGTTGGAGATAGAGCTTCAAGGCAAAAGTAAACCTGTGGAAGGGAATCCCAAAGAGAGCTGTTCCAGTGATTGGTGGTCTAGAAAGCCTGTGCTGTGAAGAAAATCTGAATGACAGGGGTGATTTAATGGAGAGGAAAGTGTATCGGGGAGTGGGAGGGATGATAATGACATTCAGATATCTGTAAGTGCTGCATAATGGAGGGAAACCACCTGTTTTCCATGTCCATGGTGAGGAAGATGATCTGGGTTTAAAAACCAGCAAGGAATGCTGTGGTCAGATCAACAGTGGGGATAATAAAGTACTGGCAGAGATTGTGTGGGAAAACTGTGGCTCCCCAACTTTTGATACAGGTTGGACACACAGAAGTATACAGACAGGGATGACCTGGCTTTGGAGAAACCTAACGACTGATCCTGTGATCGTGTGTAAGAAAACGAATGATATGACACTAAGAGTAAAGTTTGTTAGGTGTGGGAAGCGAACAGAAACTGGACCAGAGTGGAACATCAGAACACAGGGAGCAGGTTCATATGCTCGCATAAAAGTAGTGCTCCTTAAAAGTGTATGAGGGTATCTCCCTAGCTTTTCAAAGCCTTTTCGTTCATGTCATCCTTGCATTCTTACCAAGTTTTAGGAACATTACTGTGGCTTTCTGAGAAAAAGGCATGCTGCAAGCCACCATGTGTGGGTACCGAGCTGAATTCCCCCACAATGTGGGTTGTGTGGACTCAGTGTTTTGGTTTACTCACATCTACTGAATCAGGGCCAGGGATAAATCAGATGAAGACCCAATGTGGGCAATTTTTTGACCTTGTTTATGTAAGATTTAGAAGGATTGGCTGTAAAGTCCATCTTCTTGTGAGAGAGGAATTTGTCTAATGGAAAGCAGGGGTAGAGAGTTTTAGAAGCAGTCATCTGAGCCTTGGAGCTGGATGAAGTTTGTGAGTAAATGAAGCTGTGCTGTGTTTTATTAGTTGTGAAGAGCAGTGCGCACAGCCTTGCTATTACAGAAGCTTCTGGTGATAGTCCTCATAATGATGTCGGAATTTCCTCACCTGCCTGGAGTGCATTACCTGGATGTGGAGGGATGTGAGGAAGGAAAAAACCCAGCCAGACTCATCCATTTCCAAGAGGAACACGGGGGAAATAAATATTATTTCATCAATATTAATAAGCTCTGTTGGCCTTTTCTCTGAGAACATTTGCCTCCCCCACGTTGTGACATTGATTCAGAATTTGGCAGGACAGTGGTCTTGCATTAAGCATGTACCTTTGTATCTGCGTGGAAATCTGCCAGAGATTGCAAAACTCTCATCCCTTTATAAACAGCTGACTCAGCAAGGCTTTGTGACTTACATCCATAAAGGCTTTGCACCTTTCTATGTGGCTGTTGCTGAGGGGAGCGACTGGGCAAACAGGGATTCCCCCACAACCTGACTGCTGCCCCACCTGCCATGTCTACATCCAGACACAGGCATGGGAAGTAGCAATTGTACTTCTTGTGTAGTCCCAATGCTTTTGCAATAGGGGAGGAGGGACCAGCTTCAGGAGAGCTGAGAGGACTGGTTGGGTAAACTTGGGCTGAGTGGGCTGAATAGCCAGTGGGAAGATACTGAAGAGGAAAATGGGAGATTTTAAGAGGAATCATTGCATGGTTGAAAAGATGATAAGGTTATGGCACACCTGAGATTGGAAGAAGGGCCATGGAAGGATGCTTGGGAGAGAGAAGAGAAAGTGAATATTGGTTGTGGGTCTCATTGCTTGAGGAGATTGCTTTCTTCCTTTGATCCATTAAAATAAATTGAATATAAATAAATACATTCCCCTGAATATGCGCACAGGAAATTAAGCAGCTAAAATAAATGCAGCTAAAACAAACACCACCACCCCCATGAAGTGGGAGAGACTTTAAGTATTTTCTTAAAGGACAATAACATCAATAATCAAAACCCAGTATTTATACAGAACTGCACTTGGAGAAGATGCAACAGAGCAAGGTAGGTATCATTATTGCTGTCCTGAAAATGAAACTGAAGGGAAGAGACACTCACCAAACGTCACCAGGGATGGAATTAATCTCATATCACCGTATCACTTCACCTGAACTAAACACCTACGCTCCCACAATAAGCAATGGAGAGCAATTGGTACTTGTTGAGACTGACTCACTTGACCTATTTCAGACACCTCCTTTAAGGTGAGGTGAATCTCACCTTAGAAAGGCTTGTTTCTCTGGAGTGCATACCAAGGGCAGCACTTGGGTGACTATTTCAGCTGGAATCGTCTCCTCTGTAGAGGTTTACTGTTAGGTGAAATGAATTGCATCCCAATCATGACTGGTGCCAAAGACATGGCAAAACAGTGTCCTGAGCCTGGGCACCATACTGAGTTGGATGAAATGTGGTGGTCCCCACAGATCAGCTTTGCAGGAGGTGGCCAGTACCTGCCCCTGTGCCTGGATGGAGGATGCCATTGAGGAGGATGGAGGAATATGCTCCACATTGGGCTTTTCCCCAAGAGCATCTGAGGCCCAGGCATGCAGGACCCCTCTCCTGGCTCCCTTTTTCAGCACTGTGTGTCCTGGGACATGGCTTGTCCAGAATGAGACAGCCAAAATCCCAGAAAAATCCCATACTTCTTCCCACAGCCACCTCTGGGTACAAACAGACTGACAGGCTGGCTTGCTCTCTCTTTCACTCCAGGTTCTAGCCAGTGTGGCACACAATCTGAGGGCATAGGAAAGCCTGGCATCAGCAATATGGAATGGGATGCTTCCCTCCAGGAAGGTCCAAGTATTTTGTTTCTCAGTAAGTTCCTTTTCTCTGCTGGAGGATTGCCTGTACCACTAAGTCCAGTTCAATGTGAGGGTTCAGAGCAGGGTTTGAATGCAATTGCATGGATCTCATGACTAATTCAGTAGAATGGCTACACCAAGTCAAGAATATCCAGAGGAACCGAATTAAGCTACGTTGGTTCAAATGGCTTACGAGTCATTTTCCAATCTACCAACTCTAGAAGTACCATGACTGGGGAATGGTGCTTGCTTTCCCTTTCTGTCTCTGTAAGCAGGGGAAAGGGAAGTGGAGGCCAGTGTGCAGCTTTGCACTCCTTGTTATTCTTACATTTGTTTGGTATTTTCCATTAATTCCTGTGTTTAGTGTTTCAGCGCCTTTGTTTTCCTTTCCTCTCTTTTGGGGAGGCTGATGGTGAGGACTATGTTGTTATTAGGTTTGGCATTACTTTATTAATTTTTTTTCTTTTCTGTCTCTGTGTGATTGTGATTTGTGTTGGGGTTTTTTTTTCCTGCCTCTGCATTGTAAGGTTGTATTTGTTTTTACAGTCAGCACCTTGCTGTGCAATTGCTTGAAGGAGAAAGAGAGCAGGCACGTTCCTTTGGTCTTGCTTTATGACAATTTTTTAGTCCCCCTCCATGTGTTAGCAGCCAGGCCTGCCTCGCTCTCCTAGACATTTTCCTCCTCCTCTGTCCCCTCTGGGTGGACGTGAGCTCACCCCTCTCTAGGACTGTCTTGGTGTTAGGATTTTCAAGTCAGATTGGTTTGATGAAGAATAATGGTCTCTGAGAGAAATGTCCACCTGGGAAATGCCAGCAACTGCTGCCACCGCTCAACCCCCTGCAGCAGTTTTTGAGTACTGGAAACAGATTTGAAGGGTGGGGAGGAAAAAACCCGTGACATTTTGTCATTATTCACTCCTGCTGAGATGATTTATGTGCAACCACGGCCAGCTAGAAGCTGCATTTTAGGGGTTAAACAAACAAATTTGCCCAGCTCATTTCCCAGTGTTGCAGCTTTGGTCTTGTGGGTTTTGAGAGGAGCCCTGATGCCTGCCCCTCCCACATCCACCAAGAAGCACGACCACCGCAGCTCCACCCAAACCTAACTCTTCCAGCTCCGCGTTCATTTCACACTGCAGAACATGATGTTCCCTCCACCAGCCCAGCCCTTGGGTCTTTGTTCAGCCAGACTTCCACTGACGGCGGTACGAGTCTCTTTGCATAGAGAGTGGGTGATAAAGCCTCCCACTTGCAAACGTCTCCATGGATCAGTGCCAGCCTCCTTCATAAATCACGGCTCTCCTCCTCCCCACCCCCGGAAAAGCAGCCTCCCTTCAGACTACTGAGCACTGCTGGGGGCTGAGCCTGCCCTGAGCATCCAAAAGAGTTGCATCAATGCTGGTACAACCCCACTTGTCATTAGCAGCAGGGGGACTGCCAAAGTTGGCTACGTTTAGGTGCTTCGAGTGCTGTGCAGTCTAGACCAGCTCGGAAGCAGGATGGAGGGGGAAAAAGTTACTGCCACTGGAGCAAAACTTCCTGGATTTGCAAATCCATCTGCCTACTCAGATGACCCTAATCACCATAGCATCTGTATAATTAAATCCTAAGTTATCTTTTTCTCAACCCACCTTAAACTCCTTGCTCCGCTTGATTTCTCTTCTTTGCCTATCAGTTATCATTTGGCTGTATAAAGTATCTGGGAATCCCGTTTTTAGAAGGTGAAGTATATATTGTCCCCTGAAGGGAGGGAGCTCTGGGAGGCAGGATGGCAGCCAGCTCTTTCCTGGCAGTCATGGGAATGCCGACGTGGAGCTGCCAGTCGGTGGGTGGGCGTAGCGCAGCTGCCTCCTTAGGCTGGGTCCAGCCCGTTTGCAAATCTGGGCGAGGGGAGGAAGCTGAGGGCAACCGATTCTCCCTCTGTGCCACAGCCAAGCCCCATCTCTCCCTCTGGCTCCTTTCTGATAACAAGTTGGCATCTGTGCTTTGGTGTATCACAGAGATAGAAAGCCAAAGCAAACAACAATTTTCAGAAAAAGTTCTTTGCATGGTGTGTATGAGCGGCAGATTTCTCTCCCATTTGTCCCAAGCTGTATGTGTCAGATGTGGTTTCCATATGGCATCTATATCTTGGTACACCCACACTGGATGTATACATTGGTATACCAGTGGCTGTGCTGAGCCGCAGATAAATGTTTAGCATTCCTTAGTCAACTGGAAACTCTGTGTGTGTGTGTGTGTGTATAGGGTGTGAGTGGGGGTGAAGCCCAAGAAATATAAAAACAGGCATATGGCATTTTTTAACTCATCACACAGATGAAATGAAGAAATAAATATAAGGCAATGATCTAAAATAGCATCAATATCTTTGAAGTAAACCCCCTAGCAAGAGAAACCTAAGTGGAGGCTGCTGCATCAGCCTGCAGTTCCAAGCCCAGCACCTTGTCCACCCCCATTGTTTTTTTTTATTTCTCCATGTGTGCCAAGATTTCAGGTAGTGCTCCCTTGAATGGACTTGCAGCACCTTCTGCCACAGTGGCATGACCATGGCTTGGACACCCCAAAATGCACTTTATTGTTGGACTAAGGCATGTGGGTATCTTTAGTTTGGTTTATTGAGCTGAGGTTGTACTGAGTTGAGCACAAGGCCAGCACTCTGCATTTTGCCCTCGGAAAGATGCCTGCTGTGTACATGCTGTAGACCTGACTGGGTTGCCAAAATATGAACATCTAGTGCCATCTGAGGCACCTGAGAGTGGCTGTCATGGCCTCTGGTTGCCTCTCCATTAGGATACGTCTGTCCCCTGTGCTGATGCCTCAGATGGTGTAGGAAGCTGGAAACAGCATTGTTCACCTGTGCTTAAGCAAATGAATTGAGTGCTCAGTCTTGAAACAGTCAGCCTGTGCTGGTGGAGAGGTTGAAATCCTGCTTAAGTTCATTAGATAGCTGCTCCAATAAAGCAGTTGCCCACAAGTGTTTTATACCAAAGGCCTTCAATGCAGGCAAGAAGGCAAAAGTCCACTGAAGGGGCAGGATTAGTCCCTTACTTGCCAGTATGAGTATTCCCATATCAGATGTGAAATTCTGGATAGTTTTGCTGATAGTCACAGCATTGCAGAGCTACCTCCTCTGCCTGGAGATACCCCCTTCCTCCCCTGACTTGGAAATTCCTTCATCACGTGTCCTAGTAAGGTTTCTCATGGTGAGGTCTTGCATCAAGTGGATTGAAATGTGGGGAAATCCCTTTCTCCTCCAGCACAGAAAGAACTGGGAGAGACTTCTTATAGATAACAAAGTGGAAGTAGCCCGAGAAAGGGCAGGGGAGTTCCAGGGTGAGGACATCCCTGTGGGGTCTATGGGACTGTGGTGGTGGCACTGGCAGCAGATGCCCCTGCAAACAACAGCAGATTCAGGCCACTTTGCTGGGTAGTCATATAGTGAATGGCAGGGACTGGAAGGTGCTCTTTTGACCAATGTGATAGCAAGACTTGCTAAAACTGCCCAGCCCAAGGCACAGCTGAACAAACCTGAACACCAGCTGTATATTTTTGGGAAGTGAACCTTGGTCTGTGGGAGACTCCTGCCTTTTTGAAAGGAGGATCTTCAGCCTCGGGTAACAGATCAAGAAACTGGAAACAATGGCCTTTTCTGAGCTCATTTTGCTCCTGGTTGCCCAAAGACCTTTATGCTATACTGCTTTTGGGAGTACTTGAGCCAGCTTGGGTTTTACTGACTCAGGGCTAGCAGGGGGAAGGACCCTTTAAACAATGGCCTTTTATCCTTGGAAAGATTAAGTTAATTTTATACCTTTGGGACAGGTGAAGCTGTTGGTGTTTGTTCAATGAATTTGAAATAGCAAAGGGAAACCTTTTCTACTTTTGCCCTGGAGTTGTTTATCTAGGCAGAGAGTTTGAGGTTCGGATATGGGATGCCTATGTGAGGAAATAAGCAACCCATGTAATAAAGCACTGGCCTGTGTTATGATAAATGCAAAATGATTAAGAGGCAAGAGGAAATAGACTCTGGCACCTGTTTTTATTTATTTGTAAATGCCTTGGGGGAAAAATAAAAAGATAGTAAGAGGCAAGAGGCTCTCTTGGGGAATAAGGGGCCTTACTACTCGCTGAGGGTCTGTTGCTGGGCAAGGTGCCAAAACCCTCATGTTTTCCACCATCTGAGTAAGGTAGCAAGCTCACAGAAGCTTGCTCTCCAGGACACGTTTGGTCCTTCTGTGTGCTGGAAATTGGAGGGGAAAAGAAAGATTGAGGAAGGATGCATGGGTGAGTGGGTGTCCTGATGACAGTGGCACTCCTTGGGCCAGAGCACATTGCCCCTGGCTGGCCATGAGGGCTAGTGTTGAGCGGTGCTCGCCACACGAGAGCTGCTAATGCTGTCTGCATACTTGTTTCCCTCCCCAGCTGGTCCCTGTGCTGTTTAGACTGCCAGCATCCCTACTTGGGCTGGCCCAGCGCTGTGGCCTGGGAGGAGGAAACTTTTAAATGGCAGCGTGGTCACGTAACCAGGAGCAGATGAGTGTGCGTGGGTGTGATTACACAGTACTGCAAAAGCAGACTGAGGATGGAAACATGCCCAGCTCTTAATTCAGGGCTGTGTTGCAACTGCTAGAGTGAGGTGCAGGGCTTGGGGTTCAGGTTTGCTCGTTGGGGCCAGTGCAATGCTTGAGGTCAGAGACAGCCCCACTGTGACTTGGGTGACAGCATGACTGCTCATCTGCAGCCACACAGCCTGTTCCATGTCTCTTGGAGCAGTTCTGGTACAACAAGGTGGCACCCGATGATCGGGTCGGGGTTGGACCCGATGATCTCTTGAGGTCCCTTCCAACCCCTAAGATTCTGTGATTCAGCTTCCAGAGATTAGTCGCTCAGGAACTCCATGCACTCCATGCACCCCCTATTCAGAGAATGAAAAGGGCCCTCAGTGAATTTACAAATGGAATATGCAATTCTTAACTAAACCAGTTTTCTTTGGAGAATGCAGTTGGCAATAATGCATTGAAACTTCAAATGCAAAGTACTGAAAGCTTAACCAATTGTAGTTACTCCATAGAATGGCATGACTTCAAATGCATCGATGAATTGATGGGCCCATATAGACCTCTTTATTGGTGAGATGTCTAAATGCTTTTTCTCTTTTTGTGCTATGTGACTTGGTCCATTGCAAGCAGCTGAAACATTTTAAAATCTCAAAGCAAACTAGAGGCTCAGATGCAGTACCACTCAACAATGCCATAACAGGTCACTGGCAGCCATTGAAGGCAACTCTGCATGAGTGCACTCTCAGCCTTTCACAAATACAAGATGTTTCGATTTTCTGACCTTAGCTCACAATGAAACAGAATCCAGATGACTTCACATGTGCCATTGAACAAAGGTGCCAGTTTTACTTATAACATACTGGTGGTGATTTGATCTTGGGCCTGAGCCCACAGCTTTCACTCTTTAATTTAATGTGAAAAGTTTGATGTTTCCTTTATTTTTATGCAAAACTGTCAATCTTTCTCCTGAGTCTTGAGTTAGTAAGGATGGGCCAAGCAATGTTACCTCATGAAGGTTACAGAACACAGTCTAAACTTTAATGTATCCTGATTTTTTTCTTGAAGGGTCTGATCTCTGCAAAAAAATGTGCTGCTGACAGCTTGGTATTGAGCACAAATCCATTCACTGCAAAAACCCCAATAGACCAACTCTCAGTACAGTGATTTTTTTCAAAGAATGGTATTCTTGGTGGGAATTTTTCTCACGCACTGGCAATTCTGTATTTTGCTGGAGCAGCTCCAGGACAGACGAGTTAGTGCCCTGTGTAGTCTGTTTTCATATTGAGCAAACCCTGCTGAGATGCTGGAAAATAGTGATTTAAACTGATAAGCTTGCAAAAGACAGCTGACTCATCTAGTGCCATGAAACAAGGATTCCCACACTGTGATACACCTGAAAGTGTTGAACCTGTACAAGCCCAGTCCCCCACCCTTCTCCTGGAGGTGTTGGGGAATCACCAGATGCTTCTGCTTGGCCAGGGTAGAGCTGCTACTTTTATATCACTGTACAATTCCTTCCAGTGGTTGTGCCTCAGCAGATGAAGATGGCCCAAAACACAGTGCTGGAGTTGTGTCTGAAGGGCCATATGGGACAAGGCAGTCCTGCAAGCTCCGTACCTACTTGGGATGAGAGCAGGATTGTGGTAGGTGACATAATTTAATTTTTGATTTATTAAAGGCTTAGAGTGACCTTTGGGAGATCAAACACGTGGAAGGACTTCATTCAGGATGTGTCCTATTGAGGATACTAGATTCCTGTTTTGAAGCTAGACCCAGAAAATACTGCTCTCACCTTGCTCTCCACCAGGAAAAGAGCAAAATGTAAAAATATTGGTTTGGATCTTGCCAGAAGCACAGTTTTAAGCTCAGCAAGAGGTCACTCTACCTGCCAATGCCTCCGCCTTTTTCTTGGCCTGACTAGAGCAGAGTTACTACTCTGATGAGAGAGGACAGATGGACAATGTCTGGGGTCATGATTAAGACTGGGATTTTGTTTGCAAATAACCAAAATAGTCTTGCTCCTTTCTCTGGAACTTTTGCTAAAGTGGAAGGGCCAGTGAGGTCCCTTCGTCCCCCCTGAATGTGACAGCACCTTTAAGTTTATGTGCTGGGAGTTCATCTGGAGTCTTGGCACATGGAAAGGAAGAAAGCAAGGCTGTATGTCAGGGCATGTCATAAAGAGGGTTTCCAGAGAGGGCTACCTTTTGCCAGAAGGTATGTGAAGAAGTTTGGACACTTCTTTTTAGGGCAAAGAGCAGCTTCTTCAGACATGCCCTTTGGAAGTTTTCCCTATGAAATTATGGATACCGGTAAATCACAATCTTGGATGGAATACAGCTCTTGGGAAAAACTGGAGACTTTCTGCCAGTGATGTTGTTGTCTGTTTTCCTAATTCCATGTGCATTTAAGTGCCTTTCCCACACAGCTTCATGGTCCAGAGCAAAGCTAGCAGCAGTTTGTGCTGGAGGAGGACAAAAGCCAAATGTCCATGAGAGAAGGTACAAAATTGATGGCATAATAAATTTTTTAATTGTAAATTATTCCATGGTTGAAAAATTTTACCAGCAAATTTGTTCATTGAACTGTATGCAGCTTGTCCTACAAATCATAGAGTTTTGTGCTCCAATATTATTTTTTCTGCTTGGCAGGAATAGCACCTGCCTATGGGTGATTGCCAGGCTCCCTGCATATTCCCTGAGAGCACCTGGATATCACCAGTTAGCTGCCCTGGTGCATCTGCTGGGCAACTTGCAGGATGCTGCAGAGCAGACCCTGCGCAGAGGGATTGTTTTATCTAACACAGGCGTCTCACCTGAGAGATCAATGGGAAGAGGAAAGGAGAAACTAACCCCCAAAAAAGCAAAGCCTGAAACTGGACAGAACTGATACAAGTCGTCTGAAGATGTGGTGAGGGTTTGTAAAGGAAACAAAGTCCAGGGAGATAACTATCCACGGGGAAACACATAGAGTAGCCCAGAACTAAGCAGGCTGCTCTGGCTCCAGACCTGTGCTGCTCCCACAAAGCACTCCAAGGTTGGTTAGTCCCCAGCCTGGGTAATTCATCTATGAAAAATCAAGAATGGCCTATCTCTATAATGACTTGGTGAAAGGGAGAAAAAATGCTCTGCTTTGTGAGGGATCTCTGAGCCATCTGCACATCAAGGTATAAGAATATTATCTCTATTTGGAACCAAAATCTCCTGGATGTGATGTAAGATGCAAAGTGATTTTTCTTTAGTTTGTTGTTTGCTCTTACCTCTAACAACTCCCCAGTGCTTTCTGTGTAAGAGGATTAGGTTATTTTCTAATTCTATTACTCTATTGGAAATGCAGGACACCCTGTCATGACTCAAAAGTCATATATTCTGCAGTCATCTCTGGTCTTGTTTTACTTGTTAAATGTGGAGAGTAAGGTTCATGTGGATGGCAACATCCTCTGACATTTCTGGCTTGGATTATGTTTATGCAAGGAAGGAGAGCAATGTTGTTTGAGGGGGGGAGATCCCACAGGGTTGTCTTCTCTGGGAAGGACAGGAGCAACACCTTTTCCAACCTCTATCCCAGTAAATTCACCTCCCAGAGGACAGGCATTAATTAAGAGCCAAACCCAGTCTACAGCCACTTGGAACAAGGACTAAACTTCTGCAGAACAATCTGTTGAAACCTGAAAGTAGGTGAACAAAGCCCATGTCCTGAGCTTTGATGCTACCATGACATACCTGGCATACTACATGGCATGGTGCAGAAGAACCCCAGCAGCCCATGACATTGGGCTGTGATCCTGCAACTAGGACTTTTCAGCTGCAGACCCTGATATGACACATCTTTTGTCTGTAGCTGGCTGGCAGAGGCTCCACCACCTTTGCCTGCCTGGTTTAGGAGCTATGGAACAGGATGGAGATGTCAGCACTTCATTGCAAGTGGTAAAAGATGTGCCCTGCCTTGGGGAACCTTGGGATTAGGGTGATAAATGATGGGTGGTGCTATATAAAGCATTTCTTGCAACTGGATCTTCCTCCACAACAAGCAGTAGCTGCTAGATGGAAAACATTTTGTCTCTAATCTGTTTTGAGTATATTATAATACACACATATTTGAGGCTTATAGTTCAGTTTTCCTCAGGATATTGGAATATCTGTTTAAAAAAGTGCCCAAGAAAGGGGGAATATCTGTTTCAGTGTTAATACTGAACATACTGGGAGAATACATTAATGGAATTTAATTGTCTAGAAGATCAGAGTGCATGGGGAGTTCTGAGAGGATTAAATACTGCTGTTCGGATTCACTTGTTGATCTGTTACCAAATGCACTGAAGCAAACTGGAATAGGATGAAATGAGAACTTGACCAATTGCCTGTGCTTGTAGAAAGAACTGCAGATCCATGTGCTTCAAGAAATAGATGTCTGTCTTGGAGGAACTGTCCATTTTGAAATAATACAATAGGGCATTGTTTTATGGCGATGGGGCAGAGAAGTGGGGGGAGATTAGGGATAAGGAGGCCACATCAATAAGAAGCCAGCTGATTGCATATTCCTTCTTTCAGGCTCTTCTTGGTGTCCCTAGTTAAGCTAAGCAATGGAGTTTAGGTGTCACTGTGTGCACAAAACACTAATAATCATCTAAAGCCTCAAAATGTTGTTTAGGAAACCCAGGCACCATAGGGGATCAAAGAGTCTTCTGACAGGTTCCTGAAACACTGCTGTCTTCTGACTGCTTTCTCTCATGAACAACATTCAAACCACCTGCCTACAGAAACTCACAGTTTCTCAGATGGAGGAAGGTCCTCTCCCCTGGAAAGATTTCTTTTGACTCTGTGCTTCTCTGTAGGGAAAGTCCTCCCACAATTAACAGTAGCTGAGAGAATATTTTGATTTTGAGATGCCTGTGGACCAGAATTCAGACCTAGGAGCTGGTTTTGGAGGGTTTGTTCTCATTTTCTATACCATCAGTTTCTCCAGAGAGGACTAACCTTTGGTTCCCCACTCTTTGTTCATGCTCTCCACATTACGGATATGTGCTTCAATCCACTCTGTGGGGGGCAGGGAGAAGGCAGTGTTTTGGAAATGTAGGATGTAATTAGAAGCAACTGATGATGACAGGATTCTGGAGTTGTTTCTTAATTGGTTAGGACTCTGGCTTTGGAGGTGGGTGTTTTTTGTGTCTGTCTTGAGTAATTTTTATGTCATGGCAAGCTCACTCTGTCTTCACCAGACGAACCAGTGACAAAGCTGAAAAGCAGCACGGTGCTGTTGGTGATGAGGACCAAGAGTGAGCTCTGACAGGCACCAACCCCTCATTCTCTGCAGTTAGCATGGAGGCAGAGCACCCTTACCATCTGGAGTCCCAGAAGATGTGTGATATAAATATGTATCTACCTGTTTCTTCCTTCTCCTGTCATCAAAGGCTGATAAAGCCATGTGCTGTTTTCTTCTTTTCTCATAAAAATGTCCTAGAAGGGTGCAGCATGGTTGGGAGGAGAATAAGAAACATTGGAGCCAAAACAGTGGATCTTGGTGCTTCTGCTCAGGTGGTGTAATTTGTTAGCCTGTGGTCAAAGAGCACAAGAGGCTTCCATAGACTGAGAGCTGTGGCACAGAGCTTCTCCTGCTTGCACTGGAGCTGGTGGGTCCTCTGTCGCTCTTCAGAGAAGGAAGGATACTATGAGTTGAAAAAGGAAAATTGTGCAGCTCCCTAAGGAAGGGTATTCCATCTTGTGTCGTGCTGGATGTCCAATGTCTGCATGTCAGGCTGTCACCTTGCAGCCTGGTGGGGTTGGACAGACCTATTCCTGGCAGTGGGCAGGTACTTGGGAACCTACAGATCAGGTGCAAGCAAGGCCTACATCTTTAAAACATAGAAAGGGGTAGCAACAGCTTGCGTGCTCCACAGAATACCTACTCATGATGCCTCTTTCTGGATGCTCTGGATTTTCTGCTCAATTAAACTCAATTGAATTGACCACCCATTATAACCATTTAAATCATTAATGTTTGTGCTAGCAATAAGGAAAACTTAACAGAAAAGTCTCCCCCCCTCCCCCTTTTCTTTTAAGAGACACAATTTGCTGTTCTGGGAAGTCTTAGTGATCTGTATTGGAAAAAACCCCAACAAACTAGAGCAAATTGTGCAAGATATCCCGAAGGAATGCCAATCCAAGCTTTCTGACACACCATGTGCTCAGGGGCTGCAACATATTTTACAGAAAACCTATTAGAAAAATGGATGGAGTCATTTTCAAAATAGCTTTTTCCTACTATTTTTTTACTTTCTAATAGCCAAACATGTTTTCCCCCTCAGGCTGTCTTAATCTGGCAGGGAATAATAGTTTGTGGCCAGCAAAAAGGTTAGCTCAAAATACCTATCAAAGCTTTACATGTATATCCTGAGATTATGGTTTTAAGGTCTTCTAGATTTGCCATTTGAGTGTCTTCCATTCTGAAAGGCACTGCTGGTTTGTGAGATTCCTTCTGATTAAAATAGACTCACAATTCATTTAAAGACTATCCATTGTATTTTGGGAATTTCTGGGGGGAAAATGAGTTGTAAAGCAAAGTATTGGCATCTTTCACTCATGTCTGATCTCAGCTCTGGGTATGATCTCAGGGTTCATCCTGATGCTGATTAGCAACTTGTGCATAGTGGATTACTGGATACTCAGTACTGCCTGACTTCTGTACCACTGCAAGCTACTGAACAAGAAAAAAGAAAATCTTGGCAGGTGGTTATTTTGCTCTGCATTTGTATTAAATACCAGTGATGTGAAGCTGTGAATTTTAGTGCAAATGCTGTATAAGTGAATTGTTGCAGAAAGCAGGCGAGGCAGACAAAATCAAGGGGCTTGCCACACATACTTCATTACTATGCAGTGTCTGCCTTTTGCCTCTGTAACCATAAAGATTATACCTAGAAATCAAGTAATATTTGTATTGGTTTCATATATATGCATATACCAACATATAAACATGTATTTCTCTATAATTAGAAAGGCATATATAAATGTTTACTTATAAATGTACACAACACATTTATAATACAAATTAAATATATGAATTTCATAGCTGGTAATATATTTACCTATGCCATCACTGTGGCTTTAGCCCAACATACTTGCTTTTTCATGAGACAATGCATACTTTTTAATAAACTTAGCATTTCTCTACCATATCTACTTTTAAACACCCTCAGAAAACAAGTTTGGGAAGTTCTGCTGAAGCACAACCCGTTGCATAAGAGAAAAGCACAGCTCCTTGCTGAAACCAAGTTTCTGGTGTGTGCTGCTGAACTGGGAATTATATCGCAGTGAGTGGTGACCAAAACTTCACATTCCAGGCATAACAAACCTTCCCATTGGTGGCAAAGAGGATGAGGGAAAAAAAAAAAGCAAGAGGGAATCAGGGGAAATAGCTTCAAACTAGAACAAATTGCTGGATGACTCTATTGTCGAAAGGTCACATTCTTTCTTTAGGCAAACCTGTGCAGCTCTGCTGAGGTCAGAAGAAGGACTATGAGGAAGAGGAAGGCATACCAAGGAAATAATCCTTCCTGTATGACCTCTGGGAGCTGCTGCTTGACCTGAGAAGTAGGGAATAACTGGAAGGGAGCACACACAGCACTCTCAAGTGGAGAATTTTCTGAGGCGCTTTCAGCAGCTCGTAGAAATGCTGCTTGAAAGGGACCTTGAAAGCTCATCCTGTCTAGCTGCCTGCTTAAAGCAGGACTATCACTGGCACTAGATGATGTTGTCCTTAGCTTTCTCCAGCCAAGTCTTGAAGACTGCCTAAGATGGAGACCCCAAAACTTGTCTTGGTGATCTCTTTCAGTGCTGCATGCCTTTCCTAATTGGTAACGCTTTCCAAATGTCCTATTTGAACCTCCCAAGCGGCAATTTTTAACTGTGGCCACTTGCTATATAATCTTCGACCAGTAAAAACAGTTTTGCCCATCATCTTGGTAGCTACCCTTCAATGAGGCTGTTATTAGATTGTCTTTTGGCCCTCTCTTGAAAACGGCTGCTGTAGGTGACTGCAGAAGGCAGCCATGGGAACACTCGTAGCTGTTGGCCATGTGGTAATCATTGCTCCTAGGAGATGGTTGCTGCAGCTGAACTGTCCTGAGATCATGCATGTAAGCCAAAGCTGAACCACTGGAAACTTACAAATGGAAAAAGTCATAAAATGGAAGATGATGGGAGACGAATCTGTTTCATGAGTGCCGAGAAAAGCTTTGCTGCTCTACATTGAAATACACATGCTACAAGTATGGAAATACTAGTTTCAGCACGGAATATTGTGTCTACTGTCTAACCTAATAGGCTTTGCTTTTCTAGTATACTTTGGGCTATACCTGTATCTAAGTTGCTCAGGAGCATTCTCTTGCAGGCTGTGTCATTCTGTTGCATAGGCTGGCACATGGTAACCCATGTCCATACCATTAAGCTTTCTTACCCTCCAGTTAGACATTGTGTCCAGATTCCCTCTTGGGAATGGAACCTGACTCATTCTAACTCCTACAGTCAGTCCCTGGAGAAAGGTACAGTGTAGGGACATGAGCCATGCCAGGGACTGTTTTAGCAGCAAAGATGAGTAAGTTCTGATGCTTGTGAGCTCCCTGGCCCTGTTTAGACACATATGCCTAGGCATGGTCTCAGCATCTAGTTTAATTCAAGCAATGTTCTTTGTCTTTTGTGCTGTCTTAACATAGGATTTTTTATTTTTTTCCATAAAACCTTAAAGTCTCCTTCTGGGCCCTGTTAAAAGACAAGGACTGACAGGACGGTTGGTGATTTGAACGTGTATCCTTGTTAGTGGAGACCTGTCCTTTGTGTTATGAAGAACTTTAAGTCCTGGCCAAAGCAGAATTGCAATCAAACTGGTACCACCTACACCATGGGCATGCCTGCAATGGTAAGATAAGGATGCCTGGCTTCAAGAGAAGGGACCACATCAGTTGATTTCTTCCATTAAGCCCTATTGAAGGTATGTCAGTTTGCAAAAAGAGGAGTCATTAATGACAGTAATCTCACTCACTAATCATCTATATTCCCTTTGCAATCAAGACATTCATATGTCTCCAGGGGGTAGTTCGTCATCCTCTAAGGGGTGTCTAATAGAATGAATTGCCCTCTGCAGTGCCTATTTCTCTCCATCATCTGCAGAAAGTTGCTTCAAATGACATACTTAAACTAGCTGCTTAACTTGTAGAGTGCTAGCATTAGGTGAAGCAGGTCTCTCCCAGTAGAGCTGGATGAATAAAAAAAATACATATTTGCAAACAAAGGTTTGCAAACTTGCTTTGGCTTTCAGGACCCCTTTTATCTGATTTCCACGAACAGTATTTCAAGTAATATTTTATATGAGAATATTTTACAGGCAAATGCATTATTGTGGTGCAAATACTGGTGTGATACCTGCCTAACTGCAGGTGAAAGCTTGGCAGTTGGTGAGTTTTGCATGCCCTGTTACTGGTTCTAAAATTTTGATTTCAGACTTCCCCCCCCCCTCAAAGAACTCTGGAATTTTAACCATCCAAGTCAGGGAGGAGGAAAACCATCGTGTGTCTCTAAAGGCCAGTCACTCTTTGCAACTAGCCCATAGTGAATTCTTAAGTCACTACCCACAATGAACAGGCTGACTTGTTTATGGAAAATATTTGTGTGGTCATTGTGAATAACATGCTGTTTTCTAAAAATCTATGCCCTCTTTCTGATTGCTATTCAAGTCAAAGAAGAGGCTGGCTTAGTTAGATAACATGCAAGTGGCTCACCTCACTCTTGTTCTTGCTGACCTTGTTTCTGTCTGAATTAGTTACTGGAAAAAGATAACTATTTTGTTGTCTTCTAAGCCATCTGTCCTTAATCTTCCAGCTAGTATTTTTAACACTTTTTATTTTGTTCTGTTTTCTTACATTTTATTTTATTGCTTTTGTTTGCATTTCGAAGCTCATGAGTCTAAATCTGTCAAAGAGATTGCTCTCTGTAAAATGGATGATTACATTTTGAAATTTTAGTATCTCCACCATCCAAATGCAGTCTCAAATTTAAAGCAACCCTCTATACTTTGGGATAATAAATAGAATTTTAAAAAACTTCTGAATGGATGTTGGTGGAGGTATAAACTAGGAGATATGACTGCTTCCAGAACTAATACTACTACCACCGTTGCTTATAGACTTGGCTGGAACTAGCTCACATTAATATCTATGTTTTTATTATGTCGTTATTGCATTGATGGAAATAGCTCATGCACAGAGAGCTCTGCTTGTAAATGACATTACAATCATCTGTATTAGAACAATTTTGGGTTTCTTTTCCCTTGTGAAAAGAAAAAAAGATAAAAAAATGTAGTTTTTGGATGTCTGAACAATTTTAAGCTGCTGCTGAAAAACCAAAAAACAAATGCCAGCATATTCTTGCTCTGAGTTGTCAAAACTCTTATCTTTCTGCAATCAGTCTTGCTTTCTTTTTGAGAATTATATAACTTTTTCAGCTAAGTTTTGATAGGCTTTGGGGAGAATCTTCTCAGGTATGTTCTTCTGGACTTGTCAAGTTTTATTCCAGTGAAAAAATAATGTAAAAAACCCCCCACAAAACCAAACATTAGCACCACTACATGAAAATAAATTTTACTATTTTATAAAGATGCTGATCTTCCTGTTTATAAGGATGCTGTTCTAAGCTGTCTGTACTGAAAGCTGTCTCCTAGAAAATTGAAACTGTTAACTGTGTTAACCTCCTCAGCCACATATTTCTTCCATGCCCTTCTTAATTCCCCTTCTTTTTCCCTCCAGATTAACTTTCTTCCTGGCCATTTCAGATGACCACTGTATTTCCAGTCATTCAAAAGCGGCAAGTTCTCAAAAGCAGATAAAAAGTCTCAGGCTTATCTATCTTCTAGAAAGTATAGCATATGGAGGTCTTGGATCTCATCAGCTTCACTGTTACCAGCCAGCCACCACTTGCCATGACCGTACTCTCTCCCAGGACCTCCAACTGTGAGGTCCTGGGAGAGAATACAACCAGGTCCAAGCAGCCCAGTACTCCTTGTCTTCTGAGATGAAGCTTGCTTGGCATCATTTCTCCCAGGCCTCATCCCTGTTCTGTTCATCCCTTTGTCACTCCTGCTTCCCCTCCCTCCGAGGGTTTCATCCACGTGCTGTGCACCAAAGGCTTCTTCTATGGAGTCATGTGCTCAGTGTTCAAAGTGCCATAGCAATAGTTCTCAAACCATGGGATGAGAAAGCTGGTGGTTGAGCATATCCCATGGGTTAAGAAAAACCCCAAACATGTCTGAGAACTGTTAACAGAGAACATTGTAGTATCCCAACAACTCATCTGCACTTGAGGTAGGTAAAGGACACAAGAGCCTCATGCTTTTATTTTTTTCTAACTTTACCCCTCTACTTAGTATGTATGATCTCTGCTTTAGAAAAAAAAAGAAAACCAAACAAAAACAACCCCCAAAACCCCAAACATCAACAAGCCAGGTTCAGAATAGCAGTTTCACAATGTTGAAGGCTTTAGTGGCAATCCTTGTTCAGACAATTCCCTCCCCAGCCAGTCCTTCTTTCACAAAACTTCATCTCCCTGTTTGTCATTTTCCTCTGTAAGAAGCTAAAAGTGGGGGAAACAAGGAGGCAGTTTAACCTGGATTCTGTCATTCATCCAGGGCATCACACTGTTTTACAAACAGTTGTGTTGGCATAACTGAGAGGTCAATGACCTGCAGTGCAAGGGCAGGAGATGGGAGAGAGGAATTTCTTAAGCTGATACTGCCAAAACCAAATGATTGTGAAACCGCACCATCACATTCCACAAACACTTTCTTCCAAACCTTGTAAGACTATAGCAAATGGTGAAAATCACTGCAGAAGGCCCATTTGGACGAGAGTGAATGCTTTTGAAGGCCTGACAGTAGCCTCAAAGTCTTGTAAAAGCCACTCACAAGCCTAAGCCATAGGTAGTGATTCAGTGCTGTATTAAGACAATGTGAATTCTGATTGCTTCAGAGAAAAAACACAGCTCACACAAACCAGTTCGACCTCCACAAAACCAACAGGAGCGAATTATATTCTTAAATACGCACACGACCACCCAAGTGGGGTAATCCCACTGGTTGGAACTGTGCAAATGAGGCCAGCATCTGACCACAAGGGCATAGGCACTGCCAGCATATCCAGTTAGCGGGATAAAAGTAACTGCCCTCCTGGCTCGCTAATTATTTTCAGTACACACGGTGTGATGAAAACCCTTCCAAAAATCAAATCTGTCTTACAGCAGTTTGACTTACAGGTGGTGCGGAGTGGAACGTTCCTAAGTGCATTGCAATTAATTATGCTTTCAAATGCACTGACTAAATTTGGCTGTGCAATTAGATAAATAATAACCGAAGGGAAAGGTTATATTTTGGAACTGCACATTAGAATAGATGAATATGCCTTTTGCCTTAGCTGCTTGCTCCCATGTCATGGTAGGCATCTTGTTCTGAAGCCCTGTCTGTTGCAGATAAAATGCTCGTAGAAATGCAGCTTCCACGTCCATTTAAATGGACAAATGCCATTTTCATGCACTCAGCATAAGCTCTTCCTTTAATTTATTTGCGTAGCTGGCTCGAATATCAAAGAGGGTGGCATTTCAACAAAACAACGGCCAAACAGTAACATCAAAGAGCACGGCTTGGCAGCCTCCAACTTTTTTTTGAAGGTATATTGACTCAAGCAGTGGTCGTCACTGATTTCAGTGCAGGAGTGCCAAAGTGAGCCCTTGCATGCTGAACAAGTGGGTAAGGGTGACGGACACGTTCACAAAGCATTGCCTTGGCTTTTCCTGTCTTCAAATTCTGCTTGCATTCATTCTGCAAGTCCTGTTCAACAAATGGCTTTAAGGAAAATGTAATTTTAAATTATTGGTTTAGCCTACACGGGTTAAAGTACTCAGAGTAAGAGGGTATCCTGGGTGAAGGGGAAACCCCAATGATGCTAAATTGTATCCCTATCTCTACACCTTTCATTGGTGGATTCCCACAAAAAACACTCCTTTTCTTACCTCTTTGTAATAATCAGAAAGTGAGCGGTTCTTTTAACTTTAATGCAAAATTTTAGAAGGGCTCAGCTGCAAGTGAAAACCAGTTGGCTAAAGGTGAATTTGAGCAAGGCAAGAGTATTGGTGAGCAGAGTGAGTGCATTTCATAGCTTTGGTGAAGGTATGGCTGGATGAAAGGGCTTGTTGGGATCTGATCAGATCTGCCTGTAGTTAAAGAATGTGCTTGATGCCTACAGCGTCAGTGAATAACTGGTGAAACATTGGAACAGGTTGCTCAGAGAAGTGGTAGATGCCCCATCCCTGGAAACATTCATGGTCCAGTTGGACTGAGCTCTGAGCATCCTGATCTAGTTGAAGATGTCCCTGCTCATTGCAGGGAGGTTGAACTAGATGACCTTTAAAGATCACTTCCAACCCTTTCCAACTATTCTATAATTCTATGAATAACACTTCTCTTGGGCTTGAGCTTGCTCAGAGCCCTCACCCCACCCTTGTCAATCATAAACTCACTTCAGTTATCCATGCTTCCACCATGTCTTGGGTGGACTGTGGAATGAAGCCTTCTGCACTTTACCCTTTGCAGAAGGAGTCCTTTGTAGTGGACCTCTGCAACAGCATAGGCTTTGCAGAGCACCTCAGGCCGGCTTTTCTTGTTCTTCACTGGCTTTGCATAAATCATCAAATCAAATTTGAAATCTCCTGCTGAAGCCCAGAAAGGTACTGAGATCCCTGACTCCTACAGAGTACCTAATTCCCACTGCCTCCAAGCATTGTTCCTCTCTTTAGCTGCCAAAGAGCTGAGCATCTTGTGTAAGCCAATTCTCTGTTAGTGTGTAGAGGAAGAGGCATCTCCTCTCTTTGTTCCCTAAAGATGCCTGTCTTTCTATGGACAGCTGGGAGCTCAGATGAGGTACTAGGCTTTCAGATGGATCAAGTGAGGAGAGAGGACTGAGTTCCAACAGAAGGCAGTGTCAATGACATGCCTAAACTTGCCCTCTCTGGATGTTCTTGAAGGTGCTTTGAAATGCTGAAGTTCCCAGGTGGTCAGCCTTGTCACAGATTTCACTTTGCTGGAATAATGAAATTCCTGGCCATTGAAACAAGCTTCAGCCTGTTATCTGAACATCTGGAATTAACTCCTCCGGGAATTAAGGCATCTCACAAATCGCATCTCTTCCCTTCTGCTCCAAGTGTAAGGTTCATTTCTTTGGTAAGTCATTTGTTTGGCCATCCCTATTGTAAATGCACAACAGTATGCCTATTGAAAAATGAAACAACTCATAAAAATGGCTGTGCAACCACAACCAAACAACAAGACAGAAACCTCCAATCCCAATGAACAAAACAATCCCAGGTTACCAACATGAGACACTCCACTGCTTGTATTTCATCCGTAGAGGAGATGAAGGAGGAAGCACCTCAGGTCTGGTGCCATTGACACTGCTGAAGGTCTGATGGGGCAAGAGAAGAACCCATGAAAATGGAAGAGATACTTTAGACAGGAAGAGGCTTGATATCTTTCAAGAAGTATGAAGTGACCTGGAATGCATGTGAATTTGCACAAGTACTTGCAGGGAATGTTTTTTACCACTCGTGGGACTAGGAGCTGTCTCAAGATTGTATACATACAGCAATTTTGACTGAAACGGGTGACTTTTTCCTTGAATATTCCATCTTTATTCTGAAACTTAAAGGATTCCAAATCTGTAGAATACATTTCTAGGATGGAAGACCTGGAAATGCAAGAAATAAACCCAAAAGGTGCAATGGTGGAGTTTTTCATTCTCTACCTAACTGCAAAGAAACCTGAACGTTTCAAATAGTATGGTAAGCAGAAAGCTCTGACTGTTTAACTGCCACTGAGCCCTTCACTTTAGAAATGCACAGATTTGGACCATTTCTCGGATGTCACATTGTCACTTCTGAATGACACATTGGAAGAGGAAGTCAAATGAGGAAGCGAGTTCAGGAGTGGTGAGTGTTTAGTGGGTCCCTCTCGCTTGCAGGGATGGGCCAAGAATCTAGCAGCTGGCTGGGGGTGGGAGTGTGGGGGGGTGTAGTCAGCATGTTGATTTTTGGTGCCTAACTTAGATGCCTTCTTCTCTCCATTGCCTATATAAGGAATAGAGTCTGGCAGCCATGGAGCGTGGGGAGCCTGAATTGCCCATCACTGTCTTACTAGTTGTCATGGCAACGAAGGCAGGCACCTAGAGGAGATGGTCTGAATGTGGTCCTGACTGACTTGCAAATACACGCCACAGCTTGTGTGCAAGTGAGACAGCTGCACTGTACATATCCCGGCTTGGAGTTAGCACTCCTGCGCGCTGACGACTGGAAGGAGCTGTGGTTAGAAGCTGCCCTTTGAGACCCTCCAACAACAAATCTTTACCTCTCCATACAGTTTTGGTCTCCATGTTTTGGACAAACTTGGCCATGGAGGACACATGATGCTGCAGGAGGAAAACTCTCCATCCACGCTCCTCTAAAGCTGCATCTCTGATGAGAGGGAAATGAAACTGCTTTATTCTTGGGACACACTCCTACGTGGGGAGATACCCTTGTGAAGCCAGCTCTGTGTCCCACGCCTTCCTTTGTAAATTACAAGATACCCTTTAAGCTCCTTATGGAATTGATCAGTTAATTAATCAGTTTATCTGCCTCTGCCCTACATTTAAATTTAAATCTTTGTGGCAATTCCATTCAAAGCTCTTAAGCTCTGCTCAAAAAAAATCAGTAAGCAGAAGAAATGGCAGCCTGTAAATTACTTTTCCCACAAATAAGTTCCATTTCAGTTATTGAACCATTTGTGTAATTTGAGGATGCTCTTGCACCTGCAGAGGCTAAGTCCACTCTTGATTATTGGAACAATTGTGCAAGTGAAGGAATTGGGTGATCTTGTAGTGATGCAAACTCTGTAGTTTTCTATGAAGGCATTAGCTAAGAGTTGCAGGCATTCAGAATTAATTTCAATAATGAGCTGGGTTTTCAAATCTAAATACTCAGTTTCTAGCTGCATTGCAAATTCATCCCCAAAATCCATTCTGTATTACTCACCACCTTTTGCAGCCTTTAACAATAGCAATAGATTTTTTTTTTTAATACACTCAGAAAAAAAGCAACAGAATTAGATTTCAAGAACAGCTAGCAATGTGCTTGAGAGCTAGGAGCCTAACATATGGAAGCTGCTAAAATCCAAGATTTTTGTTTTGTGCAATTGTATATTCAAGGAACAGCTCTGGAATTCACAACAGAGGCTCAAAGCAAGGCAGGATTGCTGGGGTAGGTGTTGAGCTCTGCTCTGTGCATATTGCTTTTAAGGAGCCTGTATGCTTCTAGCACGTGCCGTAGACTTTCCCTCGCTGCAGACTTTCCCTCGCTGCTTGCTTTGGACTTGTTTGTCTTCTGACCTTGATTTAATTTCATCTGAACCAAAAATCTAGTGTCTGGTTTCAAATAATGTTTTTTCCTCTATTAATGTGCAGATCATTTCTCCCAAAGCTCTACAACACTGTGCATGAACTGGGTAGAGGTATTACTGTAGTATGAGCTTCAGTCATCCAAGAGTATTTGCAACAAATGATGTCCCTCCGTTCAGGAAATGGGGAACAAAATTGTTCAGACTAGCACATGTAGAACTTTATAAGCCTGTGAAAGGTTTTTGTCTCTTTCTTGTGTATAGATACCAGGTTTGATGTTAGCAATTTGGCTCGTTAATAGCTGATTTACATTTCCCAGACAGCAAATTGCTATCTGACACAAATTTATAAAAGAGCTTCATATTGTGAAATTCTCTAGCACAGTGAATCCTTTGTGATTTTAACGTAAGGAGTTTGTGATTAAAATTTTAATATAATCATTGCGGTCTCCCGGGATGCTTAAGAAAAAGAAATTGTTATTTCCTGCATCCTAGAAGTCATCATGGTGGATGCATTTAAATGCCATCAATGGGACTCTATCTGTTCTGAAAACTAAACAAAATAGAAAGTCCCTCAAAGCAAGTAAAGAAGATGAAGGATTCTCCATCTCTGCTGAAGCACAAAGACTAACTTAGTACAGGGTGTCTTCTCAGTTTAGCTCTGTGAGCTGAATTGCTGGAGCAGGATCTGCAGTTCACTGCAGAGGCTAAAGATGGGTGGGGTAAGAAAAAGGCAGGTGTGAAACTCCATTCTGCTCCTGGAAAAAACAAGATCTGCTGGATATTGCCCAGCTCAGCTGAATAAAGGCCTTCCTCCCAGCCCCAGGTAGGGTAGGAGAGGTTGGTATGGGAACTGTCACTGAAGGTGATCGTTCCCAAGGGAAATTCTGCAGCAGGCAGATGGGAAGATCTAGCCATACCTTTGCAGTGCTGAAGCCATTCTGGTGCACGGAGAAATTGGAACTAAAGGTCAATTAAAAACCAGACTGCTATTATTTAATACATAATGCCTTTACTTTACTCACCCAGAACTCTGACTGAGTCCTGTTGTGACTGGCTCTAATTTGTCCTTACTGGGAAACTGTAGGAGGATTTCCTGTCCACAGCTTATTCTCTGTAAGTACGTGACATTCAAAAGCTCAAATGACACAGCTTGCCTTAAGCCATGTTGTGCTGCCTGTTGGGAAACAGTTGAATATAACTATTCAAATACTTTTCCCAGTGCACCTTGGTGTTATTACTGGCTATGGCAGCACCTACAGGTGTCGGTCAGGACTGTCGCTTGCAAAGTCAGTGTTGCATGTATGCCTGCACATACATACATCCAAACTGACCGGTCTCCTGTTGACCTTTCTGGACAGGTCTGTGCTAGTAAACCCAACAGGGCAAAGGTGCAGGCTTTAGCATGGTCTGATGACCGTCCATGCTGCTGAATTATTGGCGTGCCCCCTGGCACAGGTCTGTCTGGCTCTCTCTAGTGGGTTCCCCACCAATGCCTGGGCATCACTTGTGGGACAGCAGAGGCTTCTCTGAGTAGAGCCCTCAGGGAAGGGTATTTAGCCTGATGAAAGAGAGTTCATTTGCTTTTAGAGCCATGGGTGAAACCTGGGGCCTTTTCTTCATTAGTAGAGTTGTGGTCTTTGAGTCCAAGGCCTTCAGGGTAGTTCTAAAGCTGTGTTTAGAGAGCTATGGCCACTGTTGAGTCCCTGTTCTCGTGCAATAGCTATAATAAAATCTTCTGATAAAACTGGTCTTGTAGGAAATGTATTGCTTTTTCTTTCCCTTCTCCCAAATAAAAAATCCCTTTCATATTTCAATGAAAAATACCTCCCCCTGAAGTTCAAAGTCCCTTCTTTCCACTCTTTCCCCTTCTCTTTTCTGCAATGGCAGGTGGCAATAAGACAAAAGGAGATGAAAGCTTTTAAAGTTTTGCCTCTTGGTGAAAGCAGTGTGTGCCACATTGAAGTCCCATAAGATTTTTGACTTGTTCTCCAAGTAATGAATATTGTAGGACCATCTTGCAGAGCTGTAGAGTTATTTCAATGAAGGCCAGGAGAAATGCTGCTTGGTTGTAGAAGTAACTAACATGGATGGGGAAAGAACTGCCCTGCCCTACTTTCTCATCACACGAACTGCAGCAGGGTAGCGCACAGGACAAAGCTAAGCTGCCCTGATTGCTGATCAACTGAGAGCCAAGTACCTAAAGTGTCATTTCTCAAGGTTTGCACACGATGAACTTAGAAAACCAATATAAATCTAGTCTTGAAAAAGCAATTGGATGGCAGGTGAAATACTTTTATATGACTGATTACACATGCAAATGTTGGTGTTTTCATCAGAGGGGGCTTTTTAACAGAGTTGTTAAGACATCTTAATGAACTGAAATGTAAAAATAGTAATCTTCAGTTTGGAAGCAGGTGGCATCTACACTGCAAAACGGTACCGCACTTTGTCTATTGATCCCATTTGAAGATCCCGGACGCAGTTCTAGTTATGCTTCAAGTGTGCTGAAAACGAGCCAAGAACATAATTTTCAAGTTGCATTATTGTGGTCATGTCACTTTCCAAAGTATCATTAAATTGTTCCTTTATTTTTTTCCTTTGCCAAAGAGGTAGGAGACTGTTTTGCTGTCTGGAAAAATGCCTGCCTAGAAGTAGAGGTCCAGATCTTTAACAAGGGTAAATTGGCAAAACCCCACTGATTGTAATGGAGCAATGCCGATTTTTGTCAGTTCTGTATCTGGCCCATCAGATTTTCAACTGTTATCACCACAGGCAGAATTCAAATTGACACAGCGTGGGCTAACATGATTGAATACAGAGCAGGCTGCCTGGTTTCCTAAATTATTTTAATAACAGAAAGAATGTAGTTGGAATGCCAGGCTAAGATCTCTACCTGGATAAGGGCCCAGATTTTATTTAATCTCTAAAAGTCGTTGGTTTGTTGTGTTTGGTTTTTGTTGTTTGTTTTTTTTTTAAAAGAAGCCTGTTCCAAAGTCATTACTTTTCCATTTTGGAGTTTGCCGTGACATTGTCCCCAGGAACAAAAGTCTCAGGTTCCCTTCAGACCTACAAAATCCCACTGCTTCGGGTAGAAAGTGTTGTCTTGAATAGGTCTTGTAGGATAAGCGAATCATGGAAACAGAGAAGGAACCCACCCCTCTCCTGAACCTATATTAGATCAGCTGCTAAATCTACCTCTGAGACATATCTGCACGAGGTATTGCATTTCCAGGGGCTTTGGTGGGTCACTGCTGGTGTGAACTGCCCAAAGCCACCCTGGAGTGAACCGTCTCCCAGGGATTGTGTTGGTCTCAGGCTGCAACATGTCTGCGCAGGCATGTTTTGAATCATTTTCTGTGCAGCCTGCTGGTGCCTGGGAGAGCCAGGAGCATGAAGCTCTGCCCATGGGAGCTGAGACATGGTGCTTCCAAAAGCCTGGTGTGGGACTCCCGATGCAGAGCAAGGTAGATGGTGTAAGGAAGGTGGGATCTCCTCAGGTATGGGTGTATGCTCAGATAGTGCTGTCCTGCTAGGACAGGAGTAAGCGTCATCTCCTCTGAGCTTCATGGGCTGGCAGAGATCCTACAGCAGAGTGACCATGAGCCAGTCCCCCATCCTCCTGCGTGGGCTTCGGACAGTGTGGGCTGAAATGTCTATAGGAACAATGATAATCTGCACATAAATAAATTTGCCCATTGAAGAAGCCAAATTAAAAACAAAAGCATAACAATTTGATTTCTTCCCTTAGGAAAAGGACTTTTTTTTTTTCCTCACTTGAAAGAATTCAGACATTTTACTTTCATCTGCCCTTGTTGTGTATGAACAAAGCTAGCCGATCACTCGATAGCTCTGATTTGGGGCGTATTTTTTATTTCTCTTACTGATTCAGAGGGTGGTAAAAAGCCTCATTGTAATTCAGTAATTATTATGTCTCCTTCTTCTCTTGACCAGGAATGCAAGGGTATCCTTTTCCGTGAATGTCATTTTCTCTCTGGGCTCTTGTACTTTAATTTCCTAGATGTGAAAACAGGAACAGAAGATGAATTAGGTATTGAAATGAGAGGATATGAACATGACTCTCTTATCCTACAGAACTTTTTCTTTCAAAGAGAAAAAAACCCCACTTTTGTAGTTAAGCAAAACAGAATAAAGGGCTTTATAAATCAATTCTAATGAATAAAATGTTTTTATCCTTAAAGAACTTTATTCAGGAGAGCAAACTTACTTTAAAGAAAATTCAAAGCTTTTTAGTGCACTTACTGTTCCTGTGCATTTTCTCTTCTCCCACCTACCATCCCAGCAATCTGGCTTTTCTTCTCAATTTATTAATCTAGGTTTTGTGGTTTAGGTGGATAAATACATATTTTATTATGCCTAACACAGCAGTGTCTTGATGCTTAATATGTTACTGATCCATTAATATTAAGCTACAAAGGCAACGTTGGTACTTGGTACTTGGACAAAGGGGTCTTCGGTGAGATGAGCTGGTCTGCCTCTGCTTTCAGATAGACGGGGATTAGTTTGAAAAAATATGAAATCTGTCTTCTTGATGAAGGAGGGGGCTCATACATTGCTCACATTTGTTTTCTTGGACAGGATTTTTTTCTGCTTTGCCTGGTGGCACAGGGGGTTCTGTCTCATCCAAGCTTCATTAGTATAGTGCTTTTCTATACCTACCCGATGGCTGAGTTTAAAAGGTTAAAAGCACTGATGCTAAGATGCTACCAGTGGTGTGGGACACATACCTCCCTAAGCATCACTCACCTGTCCTCTACTCCTTCTACTGACCTCTTACACTACAGTGCAGATGGGAGGACTTCACCTTGCTCAAAGGGTTGATGTTGGGATTTCTATAGGATCGTCTAATTTCTCAGTAATTTTTCTCTTCCCTGAATCATGATGAATCCTTCCTGGGCATGATTGCATTGCCTGTTGCAGCAGAGACTGTCTTTATGAAGGAGTCAGGATATCCTTGGTGGTACCTCAAAACTGTGAAGCTCAGCCTTTAATGATCACACACCTTGCTACTTCCTTCCATCTTGCAGCAGCAACAGAGGTTTGTGTTTCTTTATTCCCATGGATTGGACTGAGACCTGATAGACGTTCATCAGTTCTCTATTTTACTCCCTTGGATGGTGCTAATATATGTCAGGAGGATGCGAGAAGATGATGGGGAAGCATACGATCAACACCTTCCTCATCTGCAAGTCCTTTGGATGCCTCTGTGAATGCTGGACGCCTGGATGCCAAGAGCTGTGCTAACTCATCCCAAGTCCAATGTTTGTCCTGTGCAACCGAGGGCTTCCTGTGACGTCTTCTTGGTAGCCAGCGCAGAGAGTATTCACAGCAATGCTGCTCAGTAAACACTCAGTTCGTGGAAAAAAACTGAGAGACTTTTTCTTTTGTTGGAAATTTTTCACGAATTATTTTTGTTTAGGAAAACATGATATCATTCTAATGGTAAGAAAACAAACTGACAGGCCAGCTTTCTGTTACTCCTAAAATATCGCCTCTTATTTTTCATTCAGGAATATAAAAGAAGAAAGTGGAGAAATAAAATAGCCAAGACCAAACCCTAGGTCTGCTTCTTCGCTTTTCCTTCTTTTTCTGCCTTTGGCCAGTGCATTAAAAAAAAAAAGAAGAAAAAAAAAAAGAAGAAAAAAAAGAGAGAGAAAGAGAAAGAGGGGGTGCAAACGAGCATGTTTCCCCTTATTGCAAGGGGGAAACTTTGAAATGGAAAGATTTTTCTTTTTTTCTGATTTTAAAATGACTTTTTTTTTTAGGAAAATTTCTTTTAAGCCAATCCCCAATTTTTTGGTGAAGTCATTCAAGCCAGTTTAGCTCACCACATTTCATGGCTCAGCCTTCTCAGACCACAAATTACAGATGTCATAACAAATGTCAAAAATACAGCAGAACGTAATAAATTGTATATGCATGGACACAAGCGCAGTCAGCCATACGTACACACATTCACGTGTGTATATATAGTCATCTATGCATGTAGGAATATGTGTGTATAGATATATCTGGGCATGTGTATGTGTGCTTGTGCACAGATGTAAAGAAGACCTGTGTATGCTTTTAAGCTAAGAAAGTCCCGGACAGGTCCTGCTTCAGGAGGGTCTCCTTTGTCTATTGGGATCATCCCTTTCTACTCAATTTTTACCTGTGGCCCCTCCCTGGTTTTACTGGTCCCACCAAATGCTCTGACCAGAATAAAATCTACCCAGCAGCACTGTGAGGCTCTCTCTATTTCACAGAATCACAGAATCATGTTAGGGGTTGCCAGGGACCTCAAAAGATGAACTAGTCCAACTCCCGCTGCAGGAGCAGGATCACCTAGATGATAGTTTCTACCAGCTGTTTGGCACATTTGTTATCTGTGCAAGAAAAGCTCACAAGATAGTGGCAATACAGCCTACAAATCACATCTGGGGTGTGATACAAAACTTCAGTCCTTACGAGAGATCTTTTAAGGCAAGAGTGGGAACACTTTACACCTGCAGTGCATTTTATCAGGCCACGTGGCAACTATCTGAAGGAGGGAGGATACATAGGAAGCAAGTTCCTCCCCTTGGGAAATGCCACAGAAGTTGGAGTACCATTTTGTGCAACATGGCACAGCAGTCAAGCAGAGACAGTAAAGAGGAACTGTTTATTTAGTAGGAAAATAAATTTAAGTGAGTTTTGTCCAGAATTACATTTTGGCTGTGTTAGCAGAATTAACTAACTCTCATACACATCGACTTGAAAAAAGACCTAAGTTTAATGTGGTCTCTCACACAGCTGCCAACACCAGAGCAGCAGTTCAGCTTTAGTTCAGACATCCTTCTCACCCTGCTCAGGGTAGAGGGAAAACTTGGGTGGTGGCCCCTGCTCTCCTCACTGGTTTGTCTCTGTGCAGCACACATCTGAGCTCCTCGCCACCCAGACATGCATGCTTGTAAGAGCTCTGCATTTTATAAAATGTCTCTGTGGGTTTTGTTGCAGGCAAGAAACTCTTTATCAAATGGGCAGGGGATTTTCTTCAGCCTGCAGCCCCCATGCAGAGACGTGCCCCGAGAAGCCAGTTTCTCTGCATCTCTGCCTGACATCTGCACTGACTGCAATTGCCACATCCCCTTCATCGTCTTCATTTTCCTACCTCCTCCATGGGACAGCCAAGCAGGGTGTGATGTAGAAATCTTTGGCTGAACACCGAGTGACCCAGTGTGTCCTCCCAGCATGACTCTAGACTAGCGGGTCTCTTGGCAGGGTTCTTTCTCTCTGGTGTAATTTTGAACTGACTTGTTTATACTGCCTCCAGTTTCAGTGCTACCTTGATGGCAGTTGGTCCTGGGATGTCTGCTCTGCATTGCTCTGTGCCTCCAAGCCCATCCTGCTTCTCTGCAGCTATTGATTAAACTCAGGCTAATTGCAATCCCAAAGTACTGCTGAAAAGCCAGCTCTTTGAACCACTGCTGCATTTTTTCTTAGTCAGACTAGAGGTGTATTAATCCTAAGGTAAAGCCTTCCCTACATGGGTTTCAAAGAGACAGCTCAAGGATGAAGAGATGACTTGACGAGACACTGGCAGAGTCTTCCCTCAAACAGTATGGTTTCAAACTTCCATGCCAAATTTTGCAGCAGTACCTCTGTTTTTCAGCACAGGGCTGTGATAGCAGACCCACTTCCCACACTGCCTTCATCTCTGGCTAGCTAGAGTCCTGAGGATAACAACAGATTAAGGGTGCTGGTGTTCCACCCAGCAGCCTTTACACATTGATCCCCGCTTAGCACCCAGGAAATGGGGAGGTGGGCTTTGCAGCGTGATCTGAAGGCAAATGTGTCTGGCCTCTGATGGCTCAAAGAGAAGAGGAGGGATGAATGTCACCCTAGAAAAAATGGCCTCCATGCATAGCCTGCTTTGTAGCACTGTAGTGGTCCAGAATGTTCCCGTGCCAAAAACCATCTCAGTTACTGACAGTTCTGCATGACGTTTATTTGGTATTTTGTTACGCAACCCTCCGTTGACAGATGTACTCACAGCATTCAGAGTCCCCACACAAAGAGGAGTGCAAGCCCAGTACTTTTTATCCCTGCTAAATATCAGAGGGATGTGAAATGCTATCTGTTTTGTTTTTTTTTTTTAAATCATTGAAATCTATTTTTATTGCTGCTAAAAATATGCATTTATTGTGTGGCTGGGAAAGAACTTCTCTGTCTGGCTGAGCAGGTCTTCCAAGCGATCTTTAAATCTGCTCTCACCCTCAGGTACAAAACAGTGTCCCAGAGTCTTTGGTTTGACCATGCAGAAGGCAGTAGTGAAACTGCTCTTGGACAGTCTGGCTCACAGCTATGGCATTTTCTCTCCCAGTGAGTTGATTTAGATACTCAGAAGGAGTTTCTGCTGACAGGCAGATGCCCCGGTCCCCAGTTTCCTCTGTTACGTGTAAGAGACCCCTCTTACACAACCTCACTGTAGTACAAACTCACTGGAATAAATGGCTGGGAGCAGGAAGGCAAGTTCACCCCTACAACTGTGGACTGAGGTGGCTGTGTGAGTCAGGAAGACTGGAGTTCCTGGCTTCCGGAAAAAAGAAAAGAATATTATTCTCCTCTGACATGCAAAGTAATTCCCCTAAGAAATGCAGATAAGCTGAGCTTCCAGGAGAGTCTCTGTGGTGATGCTGTCCTCATGAAGCAGCTGAGAAGGCTCTCCCAGACATTCAGCACAGTGCACAGGTTGTGTACTGGGCCAGATCATGCTCTCTAGAGAAAGAGGAATCTGAGTATTTCTACCTTTCCAACCCTTATTTTTGGGAGCTGGTGTCTCACCTGGCTTCCATCTGTTCCCACTCATTTCATAGAAGGGGTGCCTCTGCAGAGACACCAGCACACTCAGGCACCTGCAACAGCCCCGTGCTTCAGCAGGACTCCCACAGGGATGTGCAGTTCTTGTTTCCCAGTTATGGTTCAGGAGCATCCAGAGGTCCAGCTCAGGCAGGTATACAGGTACTTTTATTTCCTGCTCTTAATATATGAAGAACCCAGAGTATAGTCTGGTACTGGCAAAGAGGCAATATTGGTACTTCTCCTCAATCATGCATGACATAGTCATCTTGTTAGGCCTGTAGGGAAAGGTTTCATTTGATCTAAAGGTACTTTAGAAATATTACTAGTGGTAGAGCATTTATTTGAGTTTCTGTGGTGGAACAATCAGGTTGATGAGCCTCACAAAAGCAGCAAAAATACTTAGACCCCTTTGCACCGAGGACTGGTTTGTGCTTTGACATAGATGCCAGGTCACAGAATCAGAATCACAGAACATAAGGAGTTGGAAGGGACCTTGGAAGATCATCTAGTCAGGCCTCCCCTGCCAGAGCAGGGTCACCTGGACTAGATCACACTTGGGATTCACCCATTTTATCACAGCTAACTTGCTGGATGTGCAGGACTTGTAAAATCCTCTGGAATGGACATTGCTTTTACTTAATGCAATACTTCACTTCTGCCCAACACAAAAGGTAGTTTTACTCAGCTGAAAGGGGTCCTCAGTGTCTTTGGTTAAGTAAAGCTATCTGTTGCAAATATTCCTTTGCTGAGTAATCCCTAAGCAACTTCTTGCACCATTTATATTGCTTTGAGGTCAGACAGGAAGCATTGCTTGTGGTACTGAAAATTAGTTTTTGAGACTTCTCATAAGGTCTCTAGTATTTTTGTAGATTTAAAACAGATTGCTCTTTTCAGTTTTGCATTCTGAAGGAGATGAGTCTGCATGGGAATGTCATTTGTGTTGTGATATGGCTGGACCATGAACCTTGTAACACATAGTTTGCTCCACATTTCACTGACAGCTCTGATGCAATAGAAAAGTCAGAGGGCAAGACAAATTGTATGCAAACAGGAAAATCGTTTCTGCTGGGATCTGTTAATAAAGATTATTAACAAATCAAGTCTAGTTTCACACCTTTGCTGCAGCCTTTTGTCAGTGGCAACAGGGTGCTATAACAAGAGCTGTACGCAGAGACAGATTCTTGGATAAATTAGGTCTTTGTAAGTAAGAGAGTAGGAGAGACCCAAGACTCTACCTGGCTGCTCAAAGACAGAAGCCTATCAAAGAGGAAAAGTGGAAAATGAAGAGCATGCATGAGCAGCTCATGTTGGCTAAGACGAAGCAGTGGTGTGACAAGCCTGGCCAAAGGAGTTACGATGGGATAATGGAGAACAAAAGCTATTTAGGCTTATACCTTTTTATAAATTAAGCTACTTACAAACTATTTTCCTGAGAGATGGAAAAGTAAACCAAAACCTAATGTGGTAAAAGACTCAGTGCTTCAGCATCAGAGGTTCTTAACTTTGGATGTTGGGGAGATTTTTATGATAATAGTGTTGTCTTTTCTTCTGGACAGCTCTGCTCAGCGGCATTTAAGATGGTGCACAAACTTTGAGGGAGGTCCTGCTTCCCTAAATAAAAGAGGGCCAAAAGGAACAAATTGAGCATCAGCCACAAACACCTGCACTGTAGGGAACAAGGTGGGAAATGACTGGGGACAACTTGCTCTAGGACCACTTCCAGCCAGCCCCACAAATGAACCAGCACCAGGTGAGATTCCCCCCAGGCCTCCCATATCACCCCAGCTGGCATCATGCCTTCAGCACCTGCAGCTCCTGCCCAACCTCAGGGCATACAACCCCCCCCCCAACCTCCAGCACTATGCTACAGAAACGCTACTCTGGTGGGACTGAGGATGGTCCTTGCATTATTACACAGAATGAAAAGTTGTATCTTAGGGCACCAGATAGGTCCCAGGAGAAACCCAAGGCCAAGGACTCAGTGGGATGGTCACAAGGATGCTGTCGAGGGATCCATTGCTCTTAGCCTGTATATGAGCCAGGCTGTGCCCCTTGGTCTGTCAGGAGGCAGACATGTCCGCCATGCTTTTTAATTTATTGGTATAGAAATAGCTTATCTGCTCAGTGGTGTCTCTCACCTGTCATTCTTGTGTCTCATTAAAGCTGCTTGGTATGATGAAGTTATCTGTCATCTGCTGCACAGGCAAGGTCAAACCTGGCTTCATTCCACGCATCAGAGGTTTGAATCAGAAAAGAAAGGATTAAAGTTTCTCAAGCAAAGGTAAATCCAGCATTTCTAAACTTTGCAAGTGAAACACCGTTCTGGTGTAAGTATGATTGTTACAAGTACCTTACTGTGCAAGTGCTGAGTATGGGACCAGATCCTACCATACAGGTTGACCAGGCAACGCTTTGCTTTTGATGAGTGAGTGCTGGTGCTTGAGTCATTCTGAAACAGATGAAGGAAGCAACAAAGAAATCACAAGGGAGGATGCAAATAAGAAGCATGGGTCACTGTTGGGTTCCCACAGACTCTGAGCTGTTGGGGAGGTGGCTTTTGTTTGTGCCCATATCTAGAAATGTACCTTTGATGCCTGCTGCGGCTTACCTGGGGATTTGGGGCCCAAATGACACCAAAGTGGCCCCTGTTTACATGGAAACCATAGTTTGGCAAGGTAGAAGGGACTTACTGCACACTGCAGTCTTGCCCTACTGCAGGGTATGGATGTAGCTGGGGTACCTACTTTGGTCTAGGTACTGGGGAGGCAACGGTCTGGTGTGCTAGGGGGAAGCAGGAAGAACAGCAAAACTGTTGTTTTTGCTGAATCTCTAGCTTTGTGGTATAGCAAAACCCAGCCTTTCTTAGACAAGTTCAGTGTCAGTGCTGGTCATGAACTTGGGAAAATTAGCTTTAGTATAAAACAACAGTAATGGCAATGTGGCCCTTCCACTTCCTTCCTTTACTGCTGTGTTAAAAGGTCAAGGACAGATGTTAAAACACTGAAGAGTTTGCAGCAGTGTTTCCTCCTCTCAATTTCACCCCCTCAGTGTGCTTAGACCTCCTTGCGTTAACTTGAATGATTTGTGAGAAGATGCTGCAATTTCTGTGACAGGAGAGCTGCTTAGAGTTGATTTGTGCAGAAAATTTCGAGTTTTGATTAAAACCAACTGAACAAATGGAACTAATGCTAATTGGTGGGGGCTTTTTGTGACATCTGGCAAAAGTTAATGCAAAATTTACAGTATTTTTTTGCTAAAGAAGTTCTGGGTTTGGACCAAGAACCATTTGAGTTTGGGAGTTTTGGGGTTTGATGTTTCCATTCTTGAAATCTTCAGTTTTTCTTTGGGAAAGTAGATGTCTTCTGTGTAAGTTTTTGTTTGGCTAAAAATCCCCTTTCCTGGGGTGGTCATTTCCTGAATGGTCCTCCTCAAAGGTCATCTGCTGGCGGATGCTCCAACATAGGGAAGGAGGATGGGAAACCCTGAAGGAAACGCTTGGCAAATGAAAAAACCCTCAACTGACCATTGCTTCCATCTTCTCATCTGTTCCCAGCTCTTCAGCTGATCTACAAAAGCATGTAGGCAAATACAAAGCAACGATGTATTTAAGAGTATAATCTGCTTTCAGGGTCTTCAAGCATGACTAAACCAGTCTCCAAAAATTATGATACTTAAGAGGTTGTCCTCCAAATAGATCCAGAATTAGTAGTTTGTACTGTCTCCTACTACCAGTTTGTTTCTTTCCTTCAGAGAAGCATTTTTCTGTGTGATGCTTGCCACGCATCTATACTGGGAGAGCAATAGTGACATGAGAATAGGTATTTATTGCTGCATCATTGAATCTAATGTCTGTGTAGTTTTTTCAGGTGCATTTACACATTTGGATCCTCTGCACTGAACTCTTTTCTCTGTTTTTACTCCCTGTCACAAAGAGTGCAGATATTCAACCTATGGAGCAAGTTATAGTGATGGTGGACAGGTTACCCAGGGTTTAAACAGCATTATGTGCCATCTTTATTCCTTCTAGATACTCAAAGCAAATATGACTAGGAGAGCATATGGAAATTGATCCAAGAATCATGAAAAGATGTAGAATTTGAACATGTAGACTTGTTTTGTAGTCATCAGGATTATCTCACACAGTCAACACCTTGCTGCTCCCTGCATGTCCTTTCCTTTGTAAAGAACTTCACCGACAGACTATGTCATCCCCTGGGTGTTGCCCTTGCTCATGTTTGACTTTTAAAGGAAGTTTGCTAGGTTAGCAGAAACAAGAGTGGGGGAAGTTCATTGTGACTGACTTGCTTGTTTTCATGGGAGCATAATGTCAAAACTTGTCAGAAAATTAGTGCTAATGGACTATGTTGGAGATGGAGAGGTCTGTCATTAGATGTTCACATGGCTTTAGTTTGAGTTAGGAACTGAAGAGGGTAATGATGTGAAGACAGTCTAATGGGGAGTTATCAGAAGAAAGAAAGAAGTCTTCTGGCTTTTAGACTAATGTTAAGTCTACCCAGACCAGGTCAAAGGAAAGAGGGCTAGATCAGGGACTCATAGAATCATAGAATCCTAGAATGCGTTAGGTTGGAAGGGACCTTTAAAGATCATCTAGTCCCACCTCCCTGCAGTAAGCAGGGACCTTTAGCTAGATCAGGTTGCTCAGAGCTTCATCAAGACATTGAATGCCTTCAGGGATGGAGCCTCCACCACTTCTCTGGGCAACCTGTGCCAGTGTCTCACCACCCTCATAGTGAAGAACTTCTTCCTAATGCCTAATCGACACCCTCATGTTCCAATCCCAGTTGTGTTTTTCGGTGCTGCCCCAGATTCACCACTGCCTGTGTGGGTGCTCCTTTTCTGTCAACAAAAGCCCGTTGCTGGTGGGATTTTGGGTTGGCCTCCATGGTCAGGAAACCAACGTCCTCTCTGTTTTTGTTTAGATGCCTTCTGTTGCTTCTTTGGTGCTGACCTCAGATATGATTGTGGCCTATGACTCAGACAGCAGGGTCAGTCTCTTGTTCAAGTGGTTTTGGAATAAATAAGTGGCAGATTTAGAGAAAGAACTGGTAGTGATTTTTAGCTACATGGCACTTCTGTTTTCTCTCCCTTTCTTACTTTTTAGTAAATTCCAACTCCCTGTTTTCTCCCTGATGATATTGGATCTTGCACTTTACTCTAAAGCCAAGTAGTCACTTACTGACAGACAGTTGCATCCTCTGGGTGTCTCCTATCACCTGGCAGAAACAGGCAGCAATGCAAATCCATGTGCCCTGAGGGACAACTCTCCTCACCTGGATGATCATGAGTGCACAGGGGTGTTCTCAGCCCATACACACCACTTCTCAGGAGGACTGGGGAACATGTGATGTTATCTTGTACCTTGTACCTGCCAGCTAAGCTGTCATGCATTGTGTTCCCAAGTGCAGCTTGTTGGCTTGTCATCCTCAGGAAACACACTGTCTTCAAGTGGATTTAGGACGCTGGTGATTACTTCTAGTTCCTGACTACCACCTGAACTCCTTGATATATTTGGGAGCAATAAATTGCCTGGCTTTCTCTGCTGTTTGCTGGATGGCAATCAACTGATACTGCACTTGGATCATGTCAGATGCGATTCTTCCCACTTGACTTTGAATGTAATTGCAGACATAAATTTAATCTATGGCTGGTATGGCATTGGTATTTCTGATGTGTCTCAATCTGATATGACATAACTAAATGTCTCCTTTGACTAAGATGGAGTTTAGGCCTGACTCTGTTTTACCATACAAATAGCCCTGTTAACTGCAGCACAAAAATTCACCAAGCAAAGTGTAGGGTAGGAAGGAAGATGAGAGCAGCAGGTCAAAATTCTTAGTGACTCCAGCTGAGGGTGAAATTGAGCCTGAATCTGTGTGCAAGGTAAGCAGCACAGAGCTGTGCCATGCTCCTGAGGATCACATAGCTGGCTCCTGCCTTCTGTCCCTCAGTCTGGAGTTCACATTTCCAACCCAGCCTCTCCATCATCACTTCATGCTGATGCAGCTGTTCTCTTGACTCATAATTCACCATTTTAGGTGAATTGACAGAGTCCATCTGAGCATATGTTTTAAAAAGACCATGGTACCAGTCTGCAGGTGAGCATATGCAGCCTGTCTGCTGGCCACCTTCTGCCATTTAGCCTGGTTGCATGATGTGAAGCACAGAGAATACATCCATTCAGCTCTGTGGAGTACTTGGTAGAGGGGTCTCAGACACTGTGAAACTTGTGAGGTCTGGAGAATGAGACATACTCTAAGAAGCCTTCTTCATGTTCCCACCCAGGTCTTTTGCCCCGCCTGGTTGTTGCTTCGGCACCCATGCTGGCAAAAGACCGAGTTTGATTCAACCAAAGTGTCTTCCTTGACACTCTTGGCAGTGCAACCATTCTGTCTGACAGCAGGATGAAGTTAATGAAGGGAGAAAAAAATTATTTAGGGCAAATTTTTTGCAGGAAGAAGTAGTTGAACTGTAATAAAAGAGAAAACGCAGATGGAACATCACAGGGAGAAAAAAAAATCCTAGCTGTGAGACATCTCTAATCTTCTAAGGGAAGTGAGGAAAACTTATCACTTAGGACATTAAAATAGGCAACACAGAGTACTAGAAAAAATGCTGTTGTGAAATGCCCTTAGTTTCGTATATCTTTTACATTTATCAATCCTTCTTCGAGCTATCCTCCGCATCCCAAAGAAATATCCTTTGGCGGCAAGCACTTTGTCTCTCAAGTAATTAAGCAGAAATGAGTATATCACTAAGTACATTTCAATGTGTGTCCTCAACTGGCTGGAACTCAACCTGGGGATTCAGTATCTGCTTGTAATTAACATTCCATAGTAAGACTCCACACCCTCTATTTGTCTCTTCCTAATTACGTGTTGGAAATGCACATTTCTCCTACCATTAGAGATTTCAGCAGAGGAGTTTTAGCTGGGCTTTAAATTACTTTCTGCCTCAATTTAAATATTCCCTGTTATTTTAGGTTTGTAGACATTACACAAGTAAACCTATTCACAAGGCGTCATAGGGAAACAAGCCACTAACTCAAAAAAACTGAACCCAACAACGTCCTGATCTGCTTCCTGAATTGACAATATCACAGATTTAAGCTGCAATCTGTTAGCTCTTGTGGTTTTCAATACTGGCAATTAAAGGTGTCACTCCTAATTAGCCTGTGGATTTGAGGGGCAATTGTGAATGGGGCTGCTCAAGGATCTTCTTTCTGCTAAACTGTTTTTCCTGCCAGTTCATTAGAGCAACTTTTTCATGGCAATATATCTGCTGGGGGTGCTTTTCATCAGTGCAGTTCGACTGCATTAAGAGACAGAGAAACAAAATGCTTAGGAGGGATGGGGGCTTTAACTGGGGTCTGTCAGCAAGGGCCTGAACGGCTGCAGCTCCCGGTGTGGTTACAAAATTCATTGTGGGCTACCCTTTAACAAATTAATCAGCGACATGTATCATGATGCTTGCCTGTTCTCTCTGTCTTTCCTTCAGCCTACCCAAAGGCTCGTGTTCCTCAAGCCTGCTGTGCCAAAAGTAGGTGCTGAGGACATGTGGGGCTGGCTCACAGCTGGCACATCTGGCTAGGGACTGTCAGCGGCAGCATTTAGTTTGAACTTAGAAAAAAGCCTGAACAAGAACCCCTGGATCTGCAGGGAGATACATCACCCCCTGTGCGGGTCCTCGGAGGATGCCAGGGATTCGGGAGGAAGCAGAGGTATCAATCCCCTTTTTGGTAGGAAATGGATGAGGCCCCCCCCCCCAGCCCGGGGGGTTCCTCTAGCTGGGTACTGCTACCCTGCCGCTGCCAGGGATGTGCTGGGATAATGTGTGTCTGAGGGCAAATGAGACAGTTTGTTCCCAGAGTCCACACAGCTTTTAGTGCCCCTGGACTGTAATGGTAATTAAAAGCAAACAAATCTGGATGGGTCTTGTGAGGCTGCCAAATCCCCACAGAGACACCTCAGCTGTCCTTTATGTTTTATATGGTAATGGGAGGCCTGGTGGTGAACTCTTTGCTGCTACTAGTAAATGGTGACATATGTGGATGAAATTGTGTCTCTCTTGAAGCTGGTGGCAAAACTCCCATTGACTTCAATAGAGTCAGAGAATTTTGTGCAGTTATAGCCAGTATATAATTCACGCAGGGGGATGTCCACCCCCCCACACCCCCATCCCCTTTCTCACTAATGATGAATAAGTTAACAATAAGAAAAAGACTCTTTCTTTTTTCTTCTGGAATGGTTCATATTTGGGAAATCCAATTCTGACCTACTAAGCCTGCTCTGACTGTTTTAGCCGCGAGGCAAATCTGCAAACTGGCCTAGGGAAGCTGGTACTTGTTATTGTTGCTTCAAAGACAGTCTATGTGGGAGAGGGAATGAGAAGTGTTGGGATTAAAATACCCTAGCCGTAAAAAGCAGTAATAATTACCGTCTACATGTGGGCAAGTCAAAAGGGGTTATTACCAAAAGAAATTTAAACTCTGTTTGCAGGGAAAACTGCCTGAAATCTAGCATTATTCATCTGTGCAGCATGGATTGTTTTTAAATGTGCTTTTTCTTCAAACAACACTTTTATAAGGCCAGTTCTAAATGGATCAAGGCAGGGTTAAGTGGTTTGGCATCAGGTAAGTGAGGGTATAATGGGACTTACAGAAGGCAGGTCTGCTCCCAGGAGCCCTGGGAGCTGGTGTGCCAGTGGAGCTGCCTCCAGTGAGAGCGCATGGATCACCCCCAAGAGTCAGGCTGTGTGCTACTAATCTGGTCAAGATCCTGGGTCTTGACAGTGTAGGTGTGCTCAACGAGTATCTGATCTGTTACACACGATATTTTGCTGTCCTCTCTTGAATCAGAGACAGGCAATTAATAGATTCATAGCGTTGGAAAGGACTATCAGATCGTACAGTGTGACTTCATATAGATACTGTGCAGTTCCAGGAGTCTCCACCTGCATTCCAGTAACTTGTGATCGGCTGGTTCATCTTTTCCCAAAAGGCAACTGTCCTTCGTGTGAGAATGCTGCTGTTCAGTACATCACATAATTTCATGCTAATTATTTTTCACTTGGTCTCTTCTTACTGACTTTAATGAAAACCCTCTTTAGACTTATTCATAGAAATGGGAGGAGAATCAGATCCCAGTTCTCCTTGATGTCTGTGAGGAAACCTTTTGATGGAGAGCGCTTGGGTTGGTGCTCTGCAGTATTCTGCATGGGTTTTGGCAGAGACATGTAAAAGGGATTGGTAATTTCTGTGGGGTTTGGAATAAACTCACCAAGCCAATCCCAAATATGAAGACTGTCCTGTGTGGCTGAAAATATTAACTGGAAGTTTTCAGAGTATGAAAAGAAGTGCTTCTCTATTGGCTTAATTAGCAGGACAGTTTCCTAACCTAGAGTTTCTTGTGTGAGAAAATTCCTTATGCCTGAAAAATCTTGGCTGATGATGCCACATGACATTCCTCCAGCCTCCAGTTTTGTCTCAGAAGCTGAGTGTGTGCATGTGTGCGCGCGCGTGTAACATCACTGCTTCATTATAACTTCTACTCACAAAATGCCATGCCACAATTCTGTCAGCTCCAAGATTAAGGTATTTAATAGCGTCATTTGGGTTGTGTCTTGTAGCAAGATTCAATCAGTTCTTTGTTGCATACGTTGTTGGCTATCTTTTGATTGGGCAATGCCTGAATGTACCTTTGGTTTGGAAGAGCTGTTGCACAATGCTGTATTCCCTGTTGCTTCATGGAAACTTGGACTTAGCCTTAGCTTCACTTTCTGTGAGTTACACGCTGCTGGGGAGCTGTCTTTGAACCAGAAACCAGTCACGATGAGATCATCTGTTTTATTTGTGTTTATTTTTTTTATTTTTTATTTTTATATTCCAGGTCCCAAACTCAATCCAGTGACACATGGCTTTCATATACATGGTTATCAAAGCCTATTTTTCCACTCGTTTCCTGGCTGTACGCAGGCCAGAAATAAGAACATTTCCCTTCCTTAAGGTCCTTGTGTATAAAATTGGTGAGTATCTGCCTCTTATTTTACTGCTAGTTATTCCTTTTTCTTAACATCTGCTGAAAAGGTTTAGCTTATATAACAACTGCTTTTACCATTTATATCACTGCAAAGTAAAAATCACCTATAGAGGCATAGATTTTTATACACTCGCTATCTGTTTCACACCCACCTGTTTACGCAGTGGTTCAAGTATTATATATCCTCAGCAGCTCATGGATCCAAAAATATCCAGCTGCTTTACATCTAGTGAGGGCTGTACTTGTAGGCATGAAGAAACCCTGCCCATGAATTTTGTTACATTTTCACGACTTCTGCTGATTCATGCTGGGGTGACTCAAGAGGTTTCTGAGAGCAACTGCCTTCCTTGCCCTCTCCCTTCAGCACAAGGGGATGGATGGGCAGTGCTCCTGCTCTGTGAGTACCACTGTCTTCTGTGCTATGGTCCGTGGAGACAAATGGCACCTCTTGGTTACAATTTATCACATTTTCATGTAGATGTCCAAAGCATCACAGATGACTTGCATGCTAAAAAATTATCTGTTTCTCTACCAGTGATTATAAATAAATGGTGTCTTTGGCGTTGGCATGTTAAGACTAATGAGAGAAATTCTACCCAAGCATCCTAGGTGGGTTGGTGGCTCTAAAACCTTCTGCAAGTGCCTGTTTATTCTTTACATTGCTTATTTCAAACTCATGGGCACCCCCAGTCCTGCGGCACCACAGAGGCTGTGGTGTCCACAGTCTAACTCACAGCAACCAATGAACAAGGGTTGATCTGGAAGGCTAGGAGCATGTGAAGAAGGTAATTTCACTTAAAAACTGAGGCAGTCTTCATGCAGTGCTGACTCCAAAACACTTACCTGATGGAGCTTTTGCTGAAAGCAAACTAACCAGTTGTCATTTCAAGTTTCTGTTGATCAGCTTTTGTCTCCAAGGTGGGTCTGTTTCACATGGGATCCTGCCCTGAATGGCTTTGTACTTCCACACCATTCCTTCTCCCCAAGGATCAATTGTCCATCTGTCGGAGTACAGTTTGTCTGTAAAATAACTCAGGCACAGGTTAAGTTCTGGGTATAAGTTGTAGTTCTGCCATACAACTTTGGCCTTCTGAGGTTTTTCCTTCCTCTGGTGAGTGCTTTTAGGTATGGGAACGTGTTGAACCAGCATTTTGGTTACCCCAAGTCTTTTCCTGGGTCTATCCTTTTTGCCATTTGACAAAGTCTGCAAAGACTTTCCTCTGGTTGTAACTTGCAATATCTTTTCTTACAGTAAGTGATTCCTTACAATACAGGAAAGCTGCCAGTAGGTCCCTAAGGCAATTTATATGTTTGTGTCATCATCTGAAAATTGCTTAAATGGCCCAAATATCAACACTTGCTGTCAGCTGGTCACTTTGAAATCAGTGGGGCCTTTAAATCAACAAGCGTTTTCTGCCTCTTGTGTCTTCCCCACGCCATGAACTGAGCTGTTTGTTTTTCCTGTTTTCTTCCCCAGCTTTCATTTGCTCCCTTGCTGTGCAGTTGTCAAGGCACTTGATACAAGCTTTTTCATCATCCCTGTGTGGTAGCTTTCCTGGATACTGATGGCTGAGCTGCAGTAGTGGACAGGTTAGAGAATACCTTCCACTGTAGACTGGAGGTACTTCTGAATGTGAGACAGAAGTGCGGCATTTGTCGGTGTCCACAAATTAACCCTGTGGTGTTAATACGTTCTTGAACTAGAGAAAAATCTGCTGGGAATGGGTGATATATACAAGGTCCAGTTCTGGAATAGGGGTGATGGACCAGATGATCTTTCTCTACTGCCTTATCCACTCTGTGGTTCAGTACCATATTGATGAACGTGCTATGTGTGATCTGGATTTACTGATGCTCTACTGAATGTTAACCTTTGAGCAGAGGTGGAAAAAACCCAGACACTACTTTGATAGTGAGTACTCCTAACTTGGATCCTTTGGATGACAAAAACAAAAGGATATGCTGCAACTCTTGCTCTGCACGTTCTGCAGAGTCAGGGTATCCCTGGCATAGATTGCTGAAGGCCAGGATATTTTAGTTAAAAATAAACCCAGAGCAATCATGACAGTCTTGTAAATTAATGTGGTGCATTCTCTGAGCACCAGCTTCCATCAGGGTTACTCCGGTGATCTGTCAGTGTCGTCCATCACCAGGGCCCTATCTCTCTAATGATGCATTTCATATTAAAGTGGCTCCAGTTGCTGGGAAGAGATTCTGCACGCTCAAATTGTAAAGAGTATTACTGTTGTTAACCTCAAGTGTTCTCCTTTTACCTGTGGTGCCTTGGAGAATAAGGCAAATAGTTTCCATGGACAGAAATCCTATTTAATTATTTGGCTGCATTCAAAGCAAAGCGGTTTCCCTCACTGCAGCATTTCAAACTCTGTTGAGAACTTCTGATGATGTTGGAGTGATGAACTGTATTATAAAGCTGGCATTGCCATCCAGATCAACATTTATTAAAAGGTTTCTAGGTTGGACTGAAACAAAGCAACCTGGCCTGGAGGCGGGGTTAGCTGTGCGATTGCCTCGGCCAGCAGCACCATGGGAAATGGGTTGTGACTCAGAGTCTCGCTTTGGTGGCTGGTTCCCCTTTGGTCCACGGGGGAATTCCTGTCTATGAGATCCTTCCCAGCTGTAGGTTACTTCCCTGTTTGCTGCAGGTCAGCACTGCACCCTCGCAGAGATCCCCGTGTTTTCCCCCCTCTGACTCTCTCCTCATCAGCTGTAGCTCTCCCCGGCTCTTTGCTCCTCTGCCCCGGTGCACGAGGCTTCTATCAGTGTAAGATGTTTCCACTCCTTCAGACAAAAACATCTCCTCTGTGCATGCAGAAGCAGGAAGTCAGACGTCTGAATAATCTTCCCACAAATTTCAAGAATTACTCACATTCATTGTCATCCTCTCTGCTCTGTGCTGCCCGGGGCAGCCTCGGATTCTGGCGAGAGCTGGGGGCACGCCCATTGACTTGAGGAAGAGCTGAAACCTGTTTGTGCCAGGGCAGACGTTACCCTCTAGTCATTCGCATGCCCCAAATTTTGTCCTGCCTCCAACACCCCACGACACACATCAGATCAGTGTATGGTGGGGGGGGTGGGCGGTGGTGGTGGGGTGGGGGCTGGGCTACCTCCCAGTCCACCTCTCACACCTATCCATGTGATGAAGAGCTGGCCTGAGGGCAGGCCTAGCTGAGTTTAAATGTACTGCCCTCGTGCTTTCTACCCACACTCCTTGTTTTGGATTGGCCACAGCTTGTCTGCCATCGTGGCTTAGCTGTGTAGCCTTCGCACGGGGAAAGACGCGCTCTGCCATGGTGCAGAGGACATGAAGCTCTTCTCAGCATGGTCACTTGGGGTGCAATTCTTCCTGCGTTGCCTGGGTTGGATCCCTGCGGGCTGACTGAATTGGAGAGTGTGGATCCTCCTGTGGAGTGGACGTGTCTGGCTCCTCACCTTGCCAAAGGTCTTAACAACTTGAGTGGTGCACAGGTCTGATCCTCACAGCAGGCTTGGACCAGAACCTGTGGATTTTGTGGTACCCACTTGACAGGATGAGCTTAACTGTAAACATCTGCTCGTTCTGATCAGTTCCAACCATGCCTGCCCTCTTACCTCTGAATCCTCTGGGCCATCAGACCTGAGTACCCTCTTCTGAATATTAACATGATGCTTCAGGAAAAATAAACTACTCAGTTACTGAGGAGCAATAAATGTCTCAGTTATTGCAGATCTTCCGGGTGCCCTTATTGCCTCCCTACTGGTTGGCCTAGGTCCAGACTTGAAGAAATGTGAGAAGGATGTAGCCTGAATTTACACTGTGGTCTGTACCGCAGACCTAGGTAAGGTGGCTGATCAAGGTTCTGCATACTGAAGGTATGCTCCCTGTAGGAAGATCATCTTTCAGAGAGGAGGTTACCTTCAGACCTGCCTTGGATAAGGTAGCAGACGTGTGCTGACTAGTGTGTGTTGCAGTTCAACAGCAGTTTGTCTTATACATCACAGAATTAAGGAAAAAAACCCTCCTCAGCTCTGTTTTTTCAGGCCACTTTCCCAGAGCTATCCTGTATTTCGAACTTCTGATAAACACAATGGTGGTTGAAGTGGATGGTGGCTCAAGCTGTCTCTGAACATCATGCTGTCCCTCTGCTACCTTTTGCTTGAGAAACTGTTAAAAATATATTGTTTGGGGCCCAAGGCAACCTTGTTCTCTGTTTGTCCACTGCAACAACTCTGCCTGAGGCCAGCACATGGACACTGACCTATGTTAGAATAATGTAAGTAATCACCACTCGAAGTTTCTGAACCCGCAGGATAAAAACCACATGCAGTATTCACTATACAACTGTTTTGGTTTCAGAGATTCAGTTAAATACTGACTCAGTGGTTAGGATATGTAGGTTGGGATTATGGTGATAAACAGTTCAGCATTACATCAGTTAGTCATAAGCAGCAATGAAAAAGGGCCCACACTATTTCTAATGCTTCCCTGATGTTATTTAATTGGAAGGAACCGGGTTGCCAGAAGGCACGTTGAGATGGTCCATGCACAATATCTGGTGGGTGGGGGGCAGATTTCTACTTCCATGCCATTGTTTTTGCCATAAGTAATGTTACAAGTGACTCCTTTATTCTTGCCTATCAGTTATGTTTTGTATAATTAAGGCTAATTACTAGGTATGAATAAATCTGATTCTGGTGGGAGTAAATTGTACTTACCATATTTATTCTCTCCATGACTGACCTTTTCTGTGAAAAGGTTTATAAATTCACGTTTCTGAGACATGGGGAAAAGTGTACTAGCCCCTGTGCTGAGTGGTTGGCAGTGCAGTCCAACACTACTTAAACATGTACCGCCTTTACAAGTCCAAATTGCAGTCACTAGAGCGTAGAAGGCCCTGCTGACTTCAGGCCTTAGAAGAGAAGAAAGACAAACGAACCACATGGTTCTGGTTTAAAGGCTACTCATCACCTCACTGCTTGGTATAGAAGAAGGGCTTTTAGATGCCAGCCTAGGAAGGAAAGCTGGTCTGCTGAAGACATTCTGATTGTTCATATGTCTGCTTTCCATTTCCAACTATTAAACATGAAAAGACAGCTGTCAGCAGTGCAAATATTTTCCTTGTTTAGTGGTGCACATGGTCTGGGGCTGTTGGCGTCACTGGGATGTTATGCCTTCACTGAGGATGCTGGGGATGGAAGAAGCTGGGTTAGGGGAAGAGAAGAGCTCTCCATGAGATGTCTTTTAAAAACTATATTTTGACAGCTATGGGCTGTGAAGAAAATGTAGACATGTGGGCTACCTGTCCCCAGTGCATGGCTGCCTGAGTCTGCAGGCAGCCTGACACAGTAGCATCTGACTCTGAATGAGGTTGGCTGTGGCTACTGTAATAAGCCTCCTAGGTCTACTTTGACTCTGAGGGCAAGTGGTAACACATGGCTTACATACAGCTATCTACATGGCTAAATTTCTTTGCTGCCAGAGACTGGGTGGTCTCATCCATGTTCCCTGTCAGGAAGGATCCTTACCCTGTGCTTGAATCACACCCAGGTTCTGCCTGGGAGAGTGCTGGTTGGCAAGCAAGCAAACTGCACTGGGGAGCACAGACACCATTCAACTGTTCTGATGATTTCATGCTCATGTTTGAGCTGTGGCCTGGCCTGGGTTAGCTTCCCAACACAGTTGCTGTGTTGGGATGGCCTCTTTCCCAATGCCACCTTGCAGAATATTGCCAGGAGCTTAAAGGAGAGTGAGTTGGGTCTGCTCTACATCTTACTGAGGCAAGTTTTGGAGGGGACACCTTTTGGGAAGAAGGGACCCTGTCATGCTTGATCTATTCCTGTGTGGTCACTGAGAGGCAAAGTCTTTTCTAAATCCTGGTGAGTTGTGTGTGTGAAGGAGGAGAGGCTAAGGCTTTAAGCTAGCTCCTCGACTTCTCTGCACATACATATTTTTACAGACATTGGTCACAGAATATCACCAAACTGTCTTGAAATAGAGTCTGGAGTGAGACAAAAATTCATGAAGCTTCACTGCTTCATGTTTGGCATTTTTTCTGTACTAGACATCTTCATTTCCTAGTGCTTTCTGAACATGGTAAACAACTCTCAGGTGGAAGTGACAACTGTACCCAGGAAAGATTGAGAAACTCTGGTTGAGCAAGCAATCTTCCAGTCCTCTCACCCACTCAGTTCACACTGTTTTCGAGGTGGCCTTCTCCCCTTCACACATCCACTCCTACATGGGTTCTCCATGTGCTTGAGGATGAGACCCATGATGAATTTCGCTTTTTCCTGGTTAAAACTGAGGTGCTGGGAGACATAAGTCTACATTTGATTAGCCATTGAAGAGGGAAATATGACATATCCAATCTTCCCAACAACCTGGTGGGCACGAATGCATCCCAGGACATAGAAGCAGCATTAGGACTGGGGGTAAAAAGCTCAACCACTCTCAACAATAGCACTGCTTGTCCGGGGAGGTGGTATCCTTGCAGCCCCCTGCACTGTGGCCATGGCTGCAGTTGGCTTTGAAGCTCTGCCAGCTTCAGAGCAGGCCTGAGGACCACTGGGCTGCACCCTAGGGCTGAGCATGCTTGTGAAAGTCCTGAGCAGGCAGATGAATGCTCCTCTGGCCTGTTTCATTTACCATGATGAAGACTGTTCTGTAAGAAGAGAAAGAAGCCTCTTGCCTATTCAGGAGTTTCACAAGCGTGGTGCATTCATAGTTCTGGTGATGGGAAAGCCCCAGAACGTGGGTTGGGCTGAAGGGACAGTGCAGGTGATTTTACTGAAGTCCTGCTTAAGTCTTGGGTAAACCTGAGTTGCACGAAAATCTCATTTCATCTGAAAGCTTGTACCTGTAGCACTCAGACATGCAGTGACTACAAGGAGTAACTCAGGTGTTTGTCCCTAAAAGCACTACCCCACCTGTTATCTGGAAAAGACTGAGTCAGAAAGAGGTCCTGGGTACTTTTTCCTGAGAAACATGCCAAAACCACGCAGGAAACAGGGGTGGACAGGGTTGGGTGCAGCTGTAGTGACAGTAGCAGTGCTACACAGACCCTTCACCTTCCTTCTCTGCTCTCCTGCTGCAACGGGCCTGACACACAGAGTACACTGACCACGCTGCTCCAGTCTGAGCCAACAGGACAGCTGTGGCAGAGGCAGGAGCTGGAGAAATGGAGATTTTATTTGAACATCTAGGATCTGCATTGCACTGGGCCATGGTGTGATATGGCACATGATGCACAGTCAGTTTCCTACCTATCTGAAGGAAACTGGTGTACTCAGGACCATGCACAGCAGCTATTCCTGCTGCCATGATCGGAGGTGGTCATCCCTAGTGCAGCCCTCTATGGGCTGGGTTTGGGACCTGAGGTAGTTCTATGGATTGAGGTAGCAGATGTAAACAAGTGTTGGAGGCTGCTAGTCATAAAAAGCGTATCTGATATTGTTCTCCCTCACTTCCTGCTTCCAACAGTCTGGGGAGACGGGCAACTCTGAGCCAGAGCTGTGCAGAGCTATTAAGTGCTGTGAAATTCCTGCCAAAGCTGCCTTTCACCTTTCATTGACTACAAAGGAAACCTGTGGGGACTAGCCTTCCCAGGCTAATGTTAGCCTTTGTGGTTATTGCCTTAGGCTCCCTCCATACTCAATGAAGAAAGACAGCAACCTACCCATGAGTTACTCCTTTGGCAACTTCATGTCTTTTGGTTGAGCACAGAGGCGAACACTTAGTGAAGACACCTAAGCAAGATCCTCAAATTGGTGATGAGAATCTTCCCGCAGATCTGCTGTGATTCCTTTGGATCTTTTTGGTTCTATAGATTATCCTCCAGCCCAGGACACTAAAGCAACACAGGTACCACCTGTGGAAGAGTGATTGGAGAAAGAAGACCTTGTCCGGGTGTGTTCTTATTTTAGCTTTCTGTGATGAAACAGCTTGGGTCATATCTACTGTAAGAAAAATCAGACATATTCAAGTTTCTGTAATCCATCATCCTGGCAAACACAGCTCAGTTGTTTCATCAATCAGGTCACTTTTCAGCCACCAAGGGATGATTCATGCCCCAAAGTGTGGAACAGATTGCACTGGCTGTGTGCGTAGAGCAAAGTTACTCTCACCCTTGGGGGTAGTTTCGGAAGACTTCTGAAAGATTCCCAGCAGGAAATGAGACACCGAGTGTCCCTGTCTTGATTCAGTTCACATGCCAGGTCTGAAGGACAGAGTGGTTGGTGTTACATCCCTGTTTTTGGGAGCCTGTTGCATTTTGTGGGGACAGCAGTATTCCTGTGCCCTGAAGGTCAGTAGGACCTGGTGAAGAGCGAGCGAGATATCCTGGGATGACCCTTCACACCTTGGATGTATGAAGTCTGAGTTCACAACATGGTCTGCTCCATTAATTTTGTGTTTATTTTCTGCTGCAGCTCATCCCCAGCAGCCCACATGCTCAATAGCATACTGCTGCAAGGGGCAGCTCACAAACAATAGAGGAAGTATCTCCTAGGCATGTCCTTCCTATCTCTTTCCCACCCCAAAACTTTTCCCATGTTTTACTCCCTGTGGCCTGGTTTCCTTAAGAGTCTCTAGAAAACCTCACCCTCTGGTGCCTCCCAAGACTTCTCTCCCAGGACTCCAAGGGTTAATATCCTTGGAACATCACATTGGGAAGCAGCACAAGTCTGTTCATGCAGTTGACAGTGCCCTTTTATTATTGCTTCTATCTCTCCTATCAGATGTCTCGCTCTTAACAGGGTTGTTATTAAGATAATTAGTTAATGTGGGTTATTTTATTATTGTAGTCTTATTTGGTTTGATTGCACGCTCAGCTGACACATGTCATAAAGGCAACAAAAGCATTAAGAAGTTGCATAATTGGCAAAACTGAACTGTCAGTGTTGTGGAGTTCAGAGAATTGCGAAGGGAAGAAATGTACATACTCCATAGAGACACGGGGCCTTCCGTGAACCTTGGATTTCTACTCCTAGCCTTTATTAGGAAGGAAAATGATTGGCATTTCCTCCTCTGTGTTTTAATTTTCTCTGCTTGTGCTGTATTTTCTGATCTTTGCTGTAGCCTGCAGAGGAAGGCAGCTCAGTCTTGTTTATCTTTGCCAGAGATTCCTTCGTTTTGGGAACCGCATCGGAAATAACTTTGGATGAAGGCAGACAAGAGGCTTTAAAAAGCATCTATCAAGTAATCAAGTGGGTCCGTGTGTCGTATTTCCTGACCATCTATTGCCTTGGTATCTGCTATTGGCACACGTCCCAGCGCTGTCGGAGGAGTGCAGCCCTATTTTTATTTACATCCAGCGTTCCGTTATTCACATTCTTTATCCAGCTTTGTCAGTGCAAAATCCTGGCGATTTTCATCTTCTTAACCTTGTGAGTTTTCCTAGTGCACCCTCCTGACACATAAGCTGGGGAAAAATATTACTTTCTTCAGCCCTGCTGAGAGAAGCTGCATTTCAGCCCATCCCAGCAAGGCTCTGTTCTGAGACCTGACCAGCGCAACCGTGCCTTTGTTTGTGTTGGTATTCTCCAGGCTTGGACTGAAGCTGCAAGTGGAACACTCCCCAGGCTGCTAAACTCTGACCAATTTGCAGCCATGTCGACCTGCAAATATTTCCTCCAGAGTTTGAGATTTTTGGCATCCCAAGTTTCCTGGATGTGCTTACATCATCCCTGTGCGGAGGAGGACTTGGCCGTATGGCTTAGAATGTGCTCTGTGTAATTAACAAGTTCCCTCAAAAATACCCCAGCAATTTTACCAGTTCTTCTCCAGGGTTATGAGGCATGCAATGGAGCCCTGTGGGTAGGAGAGGAAAAAGCCCTCCCAAGAGGCATTTCCTGGGCTAATTTGATAAATTTGGGGTTTGTAATGGTGGTGAAAGAAAAATCTGAAGGAAGACACAGGCTGGTAAAGCAGAGATATGCACAGACATTTAAAAAATGACACATCCTGATTGATTTCAGAGGAAATCAACCCCTAATGCAGTAAACAAGCTCCAGTGGGTTATAAGCAGCCTATATCCAGCGTAACCCAGTTCCAACCATGGGCACTGCTGCAGTGAGGAGTTCACTTTTGAAGTCTCCTCTTATATAAGGAGAAACTTTTTTTTCACTGTGGGGGTGACGGAGCACTGGAACAGGCTGCCCAGAGAGGTTGTGGAGGCTCCTTTTCTTGAGAGGTTCAAAACCTGCCTGGACGTGTTCCTGTGTGATTTAGTCTAGGTCACCCTGCTTTGGCAGAGGGGTTGGACTAGATGATCTTTCAAGGTCCCTTCCAACTCCTAATGTTCTCTGATTCTGTGATTCTTACTTTTGCTGCTCTGACAGAGGGATTTTAGAGAAAAGCCCTGTTGCATGAGAAGAACACCTGCAAGTCCCTCCACGCATGCTGCCCCTCCAAGGTGTGCTGCTAAGGCCCAGAGCACCAAAGAGGAAGGTTCCTGACAGCTCTCCAAGGCTCTGAACTTTGGGCATTACATTTTTAGGTCCTTGCTTAAAAGCCAAGAGCAGCAAGAAGGGCAGACAAAGGCGTATTAGCTGGAGCTCCCCTCTGTCTCCTGGGACGGACAATGGGTACAGTTCACAGGCAGAGGCGCACAGCTGCAGTTTGCTGGTTGGGAGGCCGCGCATGGAGTAGAGATCAGAATTCAGAACGATTAAGCACGTTGCCCGATTGTTACCGGCAGATTAGAAAGAAACCCTCCACCAGCTTTACGCATTCGTGGCCTCTTGTCTCTGTGAGTCAGGAGGCAGTTCCCGCCGTGAGACACACACGCTCTGTAGTACAGGATGATTTTTGGCAAAGCCTGGATGATCGCGAGCCAGACGGGGCGGGGACAGCATTCCAGTTTTATAACACAATTCCATAATAGGAGACAGCATTCTTTTCATATTAATGTTCATACAATAGGAATTTTAAACTCCAGCTTTTGGGTTATT
>VZTU01008175.1:179495-200326 GCA_013400835.1 Zapornia atra
GGGGGGAAAGACTCTTTTAAGTGCCGTAACAATGTTATTCTATAATTCAATGGACAGGGCTGCTGGTGGACCCAGTGCTTGGAGTGCAGTGGGCGTTTTGAGGGACGCTTTCGTCTCAAGAAACAGCAAACTGGTAAGCACTGTTGTAGTTTTATTCTTGCTGATGCCACCAGATTCTCCTGCTTAGATGGGTCATAGGTATTCTATCCACCTGCTCTGGCCCCAGGGGAAATCTATGTCACTGTTCTCTGTACACGCCTTGTGTACACCATGAATTACCTACTATTGCTTCTCTAGAGCTATCAGGCCACAAGATGTGTAGACATTTTCACATCTTCTGGTGATGAGGGTTTTGCAAAGTGCAATGTGTGGCTACTTAAGGTCCACCCTTGCCATACACACCACCGGAAATGCTTTATACTTTGCCTGTTCTAGTGACCTATAGAGGAACCCCAGGCTTTCAAGATGTTACTCATACATGGATTTACATCTCATAGTGCCTTGCTGGTAAGGTAGAAGGTTTAAAAGCAAACAATTTCTTCTGGGGTTTTGATCAGTCCTTGGATTTCATACCAAAAATAACCTTGTGCTTTCAAGAGCCCTTGCTGCTCTTAACTCTAGGTTGCACTTTGGCCCTTTAGTGTAGCTTAGATAGATACCTCAGTGCTGACATCAGTGTTAAAGGGTGAGGAGGGTGAAGAGACTCTTTATGTTTTTCTCTCTGATTTTGTAGTAACAGAAAATGCTTCAAGGCTTCCAGAAATACTTTGGACCCTCTACTGACCTCATGATGGAAAGGGAAACTTCATTAAAATCTGGTTTTGACCAGCAGGTCAACACTGCTTAAACTAGCATTTGCCGGGCTACCTGATCTCCAGCAATCCAGATAGATTATATGAAGATCATTTTCTCACTTGTGGCACCTATGAGTGAGACTTCACAGAAGGCTTCACTGATCCGGGCTGTCCAGAGCAGGTACAGGGACTGCCGTTACTAGTCACTGAAAGTTCACGTTGTCCTAACCTAAACTATAAAGGTCAGCTCTGTTGTAGATAAGCAAGGACATGGGCTCTGAGAAGGGCAAAAGCATCACTATAATTTTAGAAACACATTGACACACCCAAAAGAGCAGGAGAGGGCTTGGCCTCCAGAGAAGTTGTTCTGTGCCTTACCTGAGCAACCACGCAGCTGCAGGTCTCTGTAAGCATACGTGCATGTTGGAGATGAAGTGACCCTTGCAAGAATGGTGGAGTGGCATTTGGAAACAGGAGAGGGAGAACGTTGTTAAGCACATGCAGACAAATTCTGAAGTGTCGAGAGTACTCTGGCAAGTGATTTTACACACAATGCTGATCTGAAGGGGAATGCTCAGTAGTGACCATATTGTAATCCTATTATAATATTTGGATAGTGCCAAGGGACAGAGTAAACAGAATTCCTTGGGATGTATGTTCATGCAGGAGGAGTGCATCAGTCAAGTCTGGCAGGTGTAACTTTTGTTTTTGAGGCTAGATGCTACAGTGTACAACAGTATGGTGTAATTTTAAGTATTGGTTTGGGTAGCTGCGATTTTGAGAGGCTGATCCAAATGCACTTTCTTGGTGAGTTCATGGGGAATTTCTATTCAAAAAAGGGTCTGTAGAGCAAAGGCTTTGTGAAAATATTTCTTCCTGACAGTTTGGCTGATGTCCTTCAGAACAAGCCTGTCTGTGGAGGCGCTGAGCCTCACTAAAGGTGCTGTGCTCTCCAAGTCAAGTATGGTAGCCCCATCCCAGGCTGAGCTGGGGATGGCCAGCTGGGAAAGAGGCAGCTCAGGGGACTGACGTGAGTACAACTCAACCTTTAAAAAAGAGACTTCCTTCCTCAGTGGAAGTGTTGAAACGTCTCGGTGTGTTTCCCTGCCTTCAAACAAGTGCCCCGTGCTCCTGACGTCACTTCCCCACGCTGCCAGGCCGATAACAGGATGAACCTGCACTGCTTCTGAACCAGACATTCCACTGTGTCACTGGTTATTGTGCTCTATGGTGCGGCAGGGGACTTCACTACCGACATTGTTTGTGTAGTTTCTGCTTCACGCACCCCTCCACCCCTCCTCCTCCCCAGCAGTTCGAAAGGAAATGGCATAGGAACTTGTGCGATGTGCTTACAGGCACACACAAGCAATGTGACTCATCAATAGACCAGGCTTTGGGAGCTGGTGCCTGTTACAGCATGAAGCCAGCCCGCTTCTTCGCAGCGCTCTGAAAGGCAGCTGGCTATGTCAAAAGGGCAGAGAATAAAGAGTGTAGTGTAAAATGGAGACACAATTAAGCAAAGATAAAAGAAAAAGCTATAACATTTTTAATCTCTTCACTGAAAGTTCCCTTGGGTGGCATTTGCTGAAGCAAATAGTTCTGTGGTTTGTTGCTGTAAATAACGGCACGCAGATTTTTCAGGGGTGCCAGTTTATTTTTAAAAACCTGAATGAGCAGTCATATAGCATTGACCTTGGCCTGCACCAAGTTCATCACATGGTATGTCTTTATCACTTGGTAGCACCGAGGAAACGTCATTTAAGTGATATCTCTGTGAATCCGTTCTCTCTCAAACCTTCAAATGTTTCAACCTCATCTCAGGTCTTGTACTAATCGCTAGCCATTGAAGAGGGAGTGGATAATTTATTGCAATTCATTAGCACTGTCTCAGAAACCTTGATGTAGTCCTTCATGTATCAGAGCGTGGTGATCATTGTCTGCATTTTGGAAAAAACAAGACACTTTCTCTGGAAACATCAGTATGTTTTAGATGCCTCCATTTGGTTTCAGGCACATAACCTCAGAGAAGATGCTAAGCTTGGGCTTTGACACCATTGCTTCTGCTTATCTAACAGGAGATACTGCAGTAAGCCTCAGTAATTTGATTGTGTTGGATGGTGTGGCTGTGGTGCTTGTAGCTGTGGGTTGATTTTATACCACTGGAAATCCACGCTGTTTCCACTCGCCAATGGAATTTGGAAGAAATGAGGAAAAACGTACGCCAAACATTTGAAAACAAATACTATGCTCAAATCTGACATTGCTTTAAACATTAAAATTAGTCTGAAATGACGACAAGAGATAGAAATATGTAAATTTTGAGATTTCTGTTTTCACAGTAGCCAGGGTGTTTTTTTCATATATGATTGTATTATGTGTTTTCCTTACATTCCTAGAGAAATAAAAATTCTACATCTATGAAGAAGGCAAATTCATAAAAGCAATTGCCCTTATTATGTACCTAGTTACTACCTGTGCTGTCCTAGTTACCACACCGGTTTTCAAATGTCAGGGGATGGCAAGGTCAAGTATTAAATACATCTTACAGTGATGCCAGGGTTATAATAATTTGGTTATCACTCAAGGTCATAATGTGGTTTTCATTCATCATATAACAATAACAAGCAAAATAGGCTGTCTAAGCCTAAATAACATTAACACCAATAATTCACTACATTGCAGAATTAATTGCACATTTCCCCACATTTTCAAGTATCCATTTAAGAAAAAACAAAACAAAACAAAACAAAAACCAACAAAAAGACATCAGAGAGGACAGCAGGCCTGCTAGTGGCTTAGCTTTCTTCTCCCAGGATTTAGGCCCTGACAATATCCTTCTGTTCCCATGAGACAGGAAAAGTTACTCATGCTGAGAGGATCCTAATAATCACACTCTCAAAACACAGCGGCCTTCTGATAAGGGTACAGGCTACCCTAAACCAAGAAGCAGTTATGGGAAGATACTTGGGAGTAATGGAACATGTTAAGAACCAGCCATAATAAGATGGTCAAAACCAGCAGGTGTGTGGATACTTTTAGGCATCAGAGGTAAACTAACGATATTTAGCTATAAGATATGTTTATCAGAACTCGTTATAATTACTAACCAATCAGTACAGTGTGAACAGTGTGTGTAACCAATTAGCAGTTTTTTAGCTTGCCACGTTTGCAGTAATAAAGCTATATAATCTGTGTGATTTCACTCAATAAAATGGCTTCACCTAAAATTCATATTGAATTACCTGATGCTCTCTGCTGTTCACCACAAAAAGATAACCTGCTTTTTGGTCACTTGAAAGGACAGATGTTGGGCTGCTCTATTTCTGGACATCCTAAACAGATTGTCAGCCCAGCGCCTTAGTGTGGCTAATGATTCTGTGCCTCTGGTACTGAGACTTGCTAGAGAAATCCCTTCTAAGTATCCAGAAATATTCTGTTGTGAGCTGTGCTGAGACTTGGCACTACCACAGAATAAAAAGTATAAGTCATCTGCTAGGAGAAAATATTACTCACGAACAGTTAGTTACCTGATGTGACAGATGACAAGGTTTGAGACAGATTAGTCAACCAGTTCTAGTCATCACCTTGGTTTCTCCTTCTGACAATTTTCATAGTGTTTCTGTGTTATCTAAAATTATATTTTGTCCACGAGCAGTATTTGGTTAAGGCTTGTATCCTTAAGATTTTTTATTCCTCCTTTTCTTCCCCAGAGCATAGTTAATTTTCAGTCAGTGCTCACTATGGAGGATGTCCCCTTTGAATAAACCTATCTGTCTCTTGTGCACTTCACAGGTTTTACTTCAGTTTTATCTTCCTTGAAGGATACCTTTTTTCAGTATCTTCTTGTCACTGGAACTGGAGAAAATTTACATTGACGAGAGCTGTAAAATTCCACTGGTAAGCAACTTAAACCTAGATGCTTTCCCTGGAGAGAGCAAAATGATGTGATTATACTGTATATTTGTGTACCCTTGTAATTTATCTCCTTTTATAGTGTTCTGAAATTCCCTCTTGTTCCCTTGAGATAGCTTAATGTTACCCACAAAGGAGCATGTCCCAGCACTCTGCATGCAGAATGTGATATTGATATGAAGCCGAATGCCATGTTCAGTGAGTTGGGGCCCAAGGAATTGCCATAGCCCTCACAGTCCTGGTATTTATTCCAGATTACTTTGTGTCAGTCATATGTTGGTTAGTTGCCTTCACAATGGAGGACAAGGAGGGGAGACATTCCTGAGCTTGTGAATTTTCTGAGGACGTTCACAGTCGTCTGACAAAAGAAATGAAGATCTCTCTTACAAGAATCAAATCCTCAAAATGTTTGAAAAGACTGATGCAGAAAGTTTTCCTTTGGCAGGTATTTTTCTTTTAATTATTGTGTAATTCATTTGGGCAATTTATTAAGGAAGTGTTGGAAGGCAAGTCAGAAGTGGAATTAATTTCCTAGTTTAAAAACAGCTTGTTTAACATTTATTCATGCTGGGCAGGGTCTCCAGATGGTATCAATTGGCATAGCTCCATTTAATTTCAGCGGATCTATGCCAAATTCCAGCAGCTGAGAATCTTGTCCAGTAAGTCACTTTTGGTCCCACTACTGTAGTTCTGTTCTAGAAAGATCTAAAGAGACAGCCGCTGGGGTGATGACCAGAAATCCTTAACTTTACCAAAATAAACTGTTCTTTTTCAATGATCGTCACAGAGCTGAGTGAGCACATGCGCCATCTACTCTGAACAGACACAATGCCTTTTTTCCTCCCACCTAGCTTTCATGACTGGTGGTGGTGTATCTAAATGAGTGCTTCTCTTTAGCAAGATTCGAATGAGGTCAATGTGATTAGTTTTATTGTAAGAGCAGAGCTTTGTATGGTCAGCCTGAGAGTACAGAGCTTGCGAACTGTGCTCCTCCTAGATGGTAAATTGAAAGGTACCAGTGGAGTTAGGCTATTTAGCCCATACATGGATCTGACCCGTGCAATGCTTTAGGAACTCATCCAACCATCACAATACTCAATCATATTGGCTATTAATGTCTTCTCTTTAGATACTGAATGTGTGGTAGAAATCTATTAGCAAGAGCGTGCCATTTAGACTACGAATGTCAGACTCTTCTATGATGAAAGCAGGACTAAGTAAAACACTTTGGTATCTGAAATGAAATTTTGGAAGAGCAGAAGAGACAGAAGATTTAACTGCTATAGAGTAATCAATAAAATCACTTAGACTTTTGAAACAATTCATCGTTACAACTTGCTGCTGCTGTTTGTGTGGTGGCTGACACTGGCTGGGAGCTGAGCACTCATCCAGATGCTCCCTTGGTCCTCCCCAGATGGGATCGGGGAAGAAAATAGGAAGAAGCTGAGCAAGAAAACTCATGCATCGAAAGACAGCGCTTCATGTATTGAGAAACAAAGATGACAAACATTCAAACACTTAAGGAAAGCACCTTTCCTCTCCCCTTCCTAGTCTCCTGCCCTTGCTGTCACCACAGGTTACGCTCAGTCCCTTTGGCAAGGCAATGGGTGGTGCAGCACATTAGTGTCAGGGTGTAGCAGTTTCTTACTGCCACTCCTTGTTCTTTACTCTTCTGCTCCTCCTTTCTTCTTACTCTTCCTGTGCTCCGGTGTGGTTCCTCCATGAGCCACAGTCTACTCAGGGAGTACCTGCTGTCGTGTGGGTCCTCCACGCTGTAGTCCGTTTGGGGGACTGTTGTGGAGTCAGCTAGACCTGACTGTGACTGGTATAAGGCAGCTCCTCAACTTCTCCCACAGAAATCACTCTTGCAGCATTTCCTCCTCCTACCTACCAAAGTCTTACCAGAGGCACCAAATTATCTATAAGCTTTCTCCTTACCTGAGCAGAAGACTGGAGACATAGGTCATTGTGTGGTAGAAATACCACTGTACAATTTATTTATGCACTTCATTAAAGATCTGCTGTTGGGTATAGAATTGCAGACTGCTTTGGGTTGGAAGGGCCCTCAAAGATCATCTAGTTCCAACCCCCCGCTATGGGCAGGGACACCCTTCACTAGACCAGGTTGTCCAAAACCCCATCCGACCTGGATTTAACCATTTCCAGGGATGGGGCTTCCACAACCTCTCTGGGCAACCTGTTCCAGTGTCTCACCACCCTCATAGTAAAGAATTTCTTTGTAACACCTAATCTAAACCTACCCTCCTTCAGCCTGAAAGTATCTCAGGAGGACAGGATATGGGTCCATTTATATCCTTGGTCTGACTCAGGATGCTATGCTATTTTTCTTTATGTCATGTTATGTACTTTATTTTGGTCTTCCACAGAAGACTGGGAAGAGTCCAGAGGTTTTGTAGCACCAAGCAGATGAGCACACAGCTGTCACTGGAAGCGGGGGGACAGCAACTTGGCTGGGACCATGAAGGTGGTAGGTTCAAACTGAGTAGCTCTGAAGTAAAGCTGTATCAACCCATAATTTTAATTCTTTAATATGAATGCTGGAATGAAAAAAAAACCCCACCTTTTCCCATCTTCATCCTGATGATCAAAAATTGCCACCATTTTAATAACATTAATCTGCTCACATATTAAGCTGTCGAATGAGTAGTTTTGATTTAATGAATTTCTCTCATCTCAGTTTATTTTCTATTCCTCTTCTAGTTTAATAGCTAGCTGTTTAATATGAGAGTTGCTCCATTTCATTACCTTTCTCCTGGTTTTTTTCTTGAGGTGGAACTAATGCAATGCAAATTGTGATGCCTGTCTCTGATTTTTCTATTAGGGAACTTAGGATTCCATACAGCCCGTGTTACTGCATGCAGAGCTAGAAATTTATTTGAATTTATGATGAAATACTGGAGTTTGCAGTATCTCAAGTATGGGGATTTTTTTTTCTCCCCAAACAAATAATGATATTCGATGATATTCAAGTTTTTGATGGAGTTCTCTTCTGCAAAGTATGTTACATACATTTCAGTTCCGTTCTTTCTACCTGATGCAGCTCCACAGCAGCTGCCATATGAAGTTTCTGACGCACAGCTAAGCATGGTGTGAGCTCAACAGGGAGCTAACGCTGCAACAGTACAATGCAAACAAGTTCCCAAACACTGCTGAACTCCTGGTTTGGGTTGGCAAAACCAAAGGTAGGAAATGGCTGAATGAGTTGTATCATGCCAGAAGGACTGGGAAAGTATCTATTAACACGCATTGATGCCTGGAGAGCTAGAGTTACCTTAACAATCAGAACAATTTCCTCTTCGAGTAAAGAGGAAATAATTTTTTGATTAAGCTCTGCAACATGTGTGTTTGCTGTTTGGATGTAGCCTGTGCAGGAGATGCTACAAATTGCTGCTTTTGAAACCATGGACGTGGTGTGCATCTCAATTAACAATTCTGCTTTATTTCTTTCTAACTTTAACTTTTATTTCACAGCATAAGACTTGAAGGAATTTGCTGGGCTGCTGTGTTCGATGGCTGGTCAGTCATGTCAAAGAGAACCCTGTTCGCCCCTGTCTTCAAAATGGTGACTTTCTTTACTCCAGTATTTTGAAAGGGGATGATCTGCAGCCTTATTTTTGTGATAGTTAGACTTTATTCCCTAGTGACATAGGCATGGCCAGACTCTCTCCATTTATAAATCAATTGTGCTTTTCCTGCAGCAGATGTGTGCTCAAAGATGTTTCCCTTTGAGAAGTACCCCTTCTCTGCTGTTGCTTTAATGCTAAACAAGCTGAATTCTTTGCATAAACTACGATAGCAATGGTCTTCCTGATAGTAATGGAGGTGATCGATGTAGTTCTCTGGTCACATATGGATGACCTACAGCACCTCTGTCCCCTCTGAAACAGAGAACCATCTGACTTTTTTTTTTGCAGCATATTTTAATTTCCTTTACTGGCCTAGATCAGCTTCAAACCTGGCAATTCCTATAATTACCCTGCACTCTCCGTCTGCTGAGAATCACCTTGCTTTGCTGATTGACCCTTTTTCTTCTGTTCCATGTAGCCTTCCCCTTATATGTCACAGAAGACCATATTCACCAATTTAGATGTCTATACCTCTCCTAAAGGCTTGTTTTCTTTCTTGGAATATGGGCATCTTTGCCTGGATTAAACTTTAAGCTTCCTTTATTGGAATGTTCCCGTCATCCTTATATAGAGATAGAAATGTGAGAAAATGACCAACTCACTGAAATGGACAGCAATTTCCATTTTGTTGGCCAGGAAAGGGAAAATTTAAGGAGGTCTGGAAATCCAGAAGGAACAAGACGTGTATAATACAGGAATTTGCAACACAACAAAAAGTGTTATTCTGGTTACTATTTCCGGGAAGTAAATTTTTGGTTTAGCAACAAGGCCAGTAGGAAATCCTATAGAAGTGTTGAACCACGAACATATCTGGTAACTATGCCCAAAAGGAAACCCTCAAAGCAAACTTGGCTTGTGAATACTATGAAATTGGAGAGAACCTCAAATAACCCTCATGATTCAGGAAATATCAGAGGATGCAGATGTTGCATAAATGAATTGGTCAAGTGCCTAGAAGAAGGATGAGCCTGATTCTTGAATGAGACAATCTGCTTCATTAGAAGACAGATAACTATGAGGAAAATTCTTAAGAAAACATATCTATTCTTGTGCTGAATTCAGGATATTTTTTTAAAATATATGTCTTGATTTAAATGATCGCATTGTCATCTATCAATGGCATAATCGAGTTCCAGAGAAACTGACAGTAATTCTGTAAGAAGAACTGAGATGTTCAAATTCATAATCTTAAAACAGTATCACAATGTGATTCTTTTTTTTTCATGAGAAGACGTGGAGGGATTTTTGTTAAAGGAATGTACAGTTTGGGAAAGCTGAATTTGTTTGCTCCTGGAGTTGTGTTGGAGATCGTTGCATGTTCCTTTGTTGTAAGAGTGAAAAGTGTGGACAACATGAAATTTAAAGGTGTAAGATGTGTGTACACAGGTAAAGTGGGAGAGGAAAGGTATCAGTGGACTACTTTCCTATTTGTGACTAGCGGTGTTCCCCAGGGCTCAGTGTTGGGTCCAGTCCTGTTTAATATCTTCATTGATGACCTTGATGAGGGAATAGCATCCACCCTCAGCAAGTGCCGATGATACAAAGCTGGGAGGAGTGGCTGACACGCAGGAACACTGCGCTGCCATCCAGAGAGACCTGGACAGGCTGGAGAGCTGGGCAGGGAGAAACCTAATGAAATTCAACAAGAGCAAGGGTAAAGTCTTGCACCTGGGGAGGAATAACCGACTGTATCAGTACAGGCTGGGGGATGACCTGTTGGAAAAGAGCTCTGTGGAGAAGGACCTGGGGGTCCTGGTTGATGACAGGTTGGCTGTGAGCCAGCAGTGTGCCCTGGTGGCCAAGAGAGCCAATGGGATCCTGGGATGCATCAGGAAGAGTGTGTCCAGCAGGTCGAAGGAAGTGATCCTCCCCCTCTACTCTGCCTTGGTCAGGCCCCACCTGGAGTACTGTGTCCAGTTCTGGGCTCCCTGGTATAAAAAAGACAGGGATCTCCTGGAGAGAGTCCAGAGAAGGGAGACAAAGTTGGTTAAGGGTCTGGAACATATCCCCTATGAGGACAGGCTGAGTGAGCTGGGTCTGTTCAGCCTGGAAAAAAGAAGACATAGGGGGGACCTAATTAGTGTTTATAAATATCTTAGACATGGGATGCAGGGGGAATTGGCCAGCCCCTTTTCAGTGGTCTGTGGGGACAGGACTAGGGGCAATGGCTGCAAGTTGGAGCTTAGGAAGTTCCACACCAACATGCGGAAGAACTTTTTCACAGTGAGGGTGACAGAGCCCTGGGACAGGCTGCCCACGGAGGTGGTGGAGTCTCCTTCTCTGGAGATATTCAAGTCTCGTCTGGACGCCTATCTATGTAATATGAGCTAGGGAGCTGCTTTGGCAGGGGGGTTGGACCCGATGATCTCTTGAGGTCCCTTCAAACCCCTAAGATTCTGTGATTCTGTGATTATCTATTTCTATAGTCTTATTTCAACACTCTAGAGACAATCCAGATGCAACCTTTGGCTCAGAAAGTCCAGATACTGACTGATGTGGAAAGGATTTCTATTCTGAAGCTGTTTGTTTACTCTTTACTCTTAGTCCAAGTCGACTGCTGGCTAATCTCAGAAGATATTTGCCAGATTGACTCTTTGTCTGGACAAGTACAGCTGTTCTGACGCTGCATTCTCAAGAGTATGTGAGGATAGATGCCTGCAGACATCATCTATGTGATAAGTTATAGCATCTCTTAGAAGGAGCATCTTCAGAATCCGCGGAAAGTCAGCTGAGCCATGAGTTGGGGTTTACACTTACAGGATTACATTTTGGGAGTACAGTTTGCATGGTGGGACTGTGGAAGCTGTTCTGCAGACTCTAAACCAAACACTCAGGCAGCTTTTAAGAATCAATAATGTAAACTACTAGAAAAACAGACTAAGGAGAGCTGGAGAAATGCACATGAAATCATCAAGCTGTGTACGGTGCTTTGTGATCTAGATTTTTTTTCAGCTGAAGTTACAGGCCAACTTGGTGGTTTGTCCCAAGAGGACTTTTAATGCAAAAGTTTTAAAGCAGTATGACACACTGTGGCAATGGGTGTAGGAAACAGCACCTGAGAGATCACTTTTATGCAGGAGTGATTACTTTGACAAGCTCTGACTCATGCTGAAACCACTGGGAATACTTGGGAGAAGTAACAGGTTGCTAACATGAGCAAAGACTTTGAAATTTGTATCTCCTGTCCTATAACTTGGTACTTACCTGAGATCATTTTTATGAGTCATCGTTGGGTTTACCACTCATGAATAATGTGACTTCCCCACACTTAACGGTGAGAAATTCTTGCCACTTGACTGTTCTGTCAATAATTTGTAATGCAGATATCACATACATACATGCTTGATCTAATTTAACACGTGTTTAGGACATCTGTTTAAAATAAAACATTACAGAGGCATCCTGAGCTACAAAAAATAAGCTAACATTTTTGTTAACTTTCTCCATATTCCATGACTTTAATGTGTTTTGAAAATCTGTTCAGGATTTCTCATCCATATTGATTGAAAAACATGCTAGCAAAGTAAGTCAAAAAGCCCTGCTGAAATTTTGTCAAGGCAAAACATATAACTCATCTTCAGTTCTAGAAAACTTCACAATTTGGTTTTAACCAGAGTCTGAAGAGTGGAGTTTTTTTCCAGCTGAACCACAGAGATGCTGTGTATCTGACATGAAAGTCAGGTACTAGACACCTAACAACACCAGTGCTCCAAATCTCCAGCCTGTCTATCTAGCTGATGTTTCCCTTGAGTTTGGAATGAAGTTGGTTTTCAAAATCTGGTTCTGGTATGAAAACTAACCAATCTGATGTTTGGTGTTGAAAAAATTACAGCCCTCATTAAATGATGCTGTTTCATTTTTAGATTTTAAAAAATGAAATTAATTTTTTTTATTAAGATGGAGAAAATTGCTAGAGGCAAACTAGTATATTCACCATATAGGGCACATATATTTATATCAAACTATGACCCAGTGACCTATGTAATGTATGACGGATGTTCTAGGATACTCTTCTCACTGGAGATGCTGCAACACTATTACAATGCTGTTTCTTTGACAAGCGTCTCAAGTGGAGGTATGTTGCTGTACAGTGAGATTTCTGACCCAAGTCTTTAAAGATACAGAGACACCTGGGTCCCATTAAAATAGTCCCTGACTTAAGAGGGCATTAAGCCACCTGAGTACTTCTGAGAATTTGGACCCAATTGACCTATCCAGAGTCACAAAGGAAAGCAGAGGCAAAGCAAGGACCTCCTAAGTCACCGTTTTGTGCTCTAAGTAGCACTCTTGTTTATTCAGATCCAACTTCATGAAGGATTTGACAATTAAGTAGCCTGATAGAAAAAGCAGCTGTTAAAAGGACCAGAAATAAGCAAAAAAGCAGACAATAAAGAGTAAATGTAAACAAATTTACAAGACCAGGAATCTGAGTCACGGGCCACTACAATTGATCCATCTACTTTATTTTGAACTTTTAAACTTCTACTGTTATGAGACAGAGCGATATTAGGAAAAAAATCTTCAATATGACGGTGGTAGATCACTGGCACAGGTTGCCCAGAGATGTGGTGGAGGCCCCAGCCCTGGAGATATTCAAGGTCAGATCTGATGGGGCTCTGAGCTACTTGACCTAGTGAAGATGTCCCTGCTTATTGCAGGGGGGGTGGACTAGATGACCTCTAAAGGTCTCTTCCATCCTTACATATTCTATGATTCTATGATATCCAGGAAAGAGAGAAGCAGTCATTGCTCTTGCTAGTAGCTATCTTTTTTTTCACATCTACTTTTCCTGTTGAAAAAGAAAGAACAATAGAGGGTAAATTGTGTCTCATGGGTACAATCTGCCTGGTTTCAGTTTGCAGGCACTAGTTCTCTTTCTGACTTTCTCTGCTTGAGAGTTCTGCTCTGTCTGGTATTGCCTTCTATGAATGTGCTCACACACAAGTCAAATTTCAGTCTTCTTTTTGGGATGCTAAATAGATTGATCTTGTTAAGACTCATAATATAAGGCACCTTCTCCAGTCCTTGAATACTTTTAGTAGTGGTTTAACCCCATCCAGCAACTAAGCACTGTATGGCTGCTCACTCACTCTGGCTTCCACCAGTGGGATGGGGAGGAAAATCAAAAAACCCACCCCCAAACAGTAAAACCTGTGAGTTGAGATAAAGACAGTTTAATAGAACATCAAAGGAAAAGATAACAACAACAATAACAACAACAGAATACAGAAAATAAATGATACAGAGTGAAATAGCTCACCACATGTGGTGGGTTGGCCCTGTCTGGAGGCCAGATGCCCACCAAAGTCTCTCAGCTGGACAGGGGAGAAAATATATATTGAAAGGCTTATGGGTTGAGATGAGGATGGGGAGAGATCATTCAGTAATTACTATAACTGGCAAAACTGGCTCAACATTGAAGGAAATGCATCTAATTTATTACCCAAACCAAACAAAGTAGAACAATGAGAAATAAAACCAAATGTTAAAACACCTCCCACCACCTCTCCTTTCTTCCCTGGTTCAACTTTAACCCTGAATTCTTTAGCTCCTCTCTACAAAGCAGCACAGGGGGATGGGGAATGGGGGTTGTGGTCAGTTCATCACATGTTGTCTCTGCCACTCCTTCTTCTTCAGAGGGAGGACTCCTTACACTCTTACCCTGCCCCAGTGTGGGGTCTCTTTCATGGGAGACAGTCCTCCAGGAACTTCTGCAATGTGAGTCCTTCCCACAGGGGCTTCAGTTCACAAACTGCCGCAGTGCGGCTCCCATGGGGTGAAGACCTTCAGGAACTGGCTGCTCCAGCCTGATTCCCCATAGGATCACAAATCCTGCTATGAAATGTGCTCTGAAATGGGCTCCTCTCTCCATAGGTTGCAGGTCCTGCCAGGAGCTTACTCCGATGCAGGCTTCCCACATGGCCACAGCTTCTATCAGGTGTCTCCGCCTGCTCTGGTGTGGGGTCCTCCATGGTCTGCAGGTAGAATCTGTACTCCCCATCATCTTCCATGGGCTGTAGGGGAACAGCCTGTTTCACCACGGTCTTCTCCACAGGCTGCAGGGGAATTTCTTCTCCAGTGCCTGGAGTGCCTCCTCCATCTTCACTGCCCTCGGTGTCAGCAGAGTTTCTCACATCTTCTCACTCCTTTAACTTCTGGCAAAAAGCTGCTGCTTGCATTTTTTTCTTTTTTTTTTCNACTTCTGGCAAAAAGCTGCTGCTTGCATTTTTTTCTTTTTTTTTTCTTCTTAAATATATTATCACAGAGGCGCTATGACTGTTGCTGATTGGCTCAGCCTTGGTCAGCAGCCTGCTGGTATTGGCTCTGTTGGACCTAGGGGAAGCTTATAGCAGCTTCTTGCAGAAGCCATCCCTGCAGCCCCACCACCACTACCAAACCTTACCACACAAACACAAAACACCTCCTAGTGACCAGCCCATTCCTGAGCAGTGATCCTTCCCCTGTCCAGTTCCCCCATTTTATATACTGAGCATAATGTCATATGGTATGGAATATCCCTTCAGCCAGTGTGGGTCAATGGTCACATGTATACTACCTCCTGGATTCAGTTAGTAGAGCATGGGAAGCTCAAAAGTCTTTGACTTAGGATAAGCACTACTGAGCAATAACTGAAAACAACAGTGTATTATCAACATTTTTCTCATACTAAGTCCAAAGATCAGCACCATATCAGTTACTAGGAAGAAATTTAACTCCATCCCAGCTGAAACCAGGACACTCTTTTCTGTTCCAGGGACTACTTTCCTGAGGACTACCCTTCACATCCTTATTTCTAAATGTTTCCCATCCCTCTCCTCCCCTACCTTCCAGGTTTTTTAGCTATACCTCTGATCACAAAATTTCAAAAGCAGTTTCCGCAGTATGGAAGCACACTTTGACTTGAGGTCCTTCCCAACCTTAGCTGCTATCCATGTTGTGGTACCCAATTCTGCCAGTCCAATCTGCAGTCATTGCTGTTACATGTATAATTTTTTTCTTGACCATACTAGAGTATCTTATAAAAGTAAGCTAGCTGTATTCTTCTATCAGTTCTGTCTGCATCATTGTCTCCCTTTCTCCTGTTGGTATCATCTACAAATTTTGCCAGCAGTAGTTCTCTATTAAATCATAGGTCATTATCAAAATGTTGTATAACATTTTGCCTGTCATCCACCCCTGTAGGAAACTTTACTCAATGATCAGCTTTCATCCCCATTCATGACTTCTTGAGATTTACCCTCCAGTAATCCTTCGCCCATTTACTATCACTCTATTCATGTTACCATAGAATAATTTAGCTTGAAGAGATCTCTGGAACTCATCTGATCTAACCCCCACTCAAAAGAAGGCCAGCTTTAAAGTTAGAGCCAGCTATTGTGTTGTGCTGCTCTTCAATGAGCATGTTGTGCTAAGTCAAACACATTATGGTCTATCCTATTACCTTCACCAACTAAACAATGCTTCAGTAAGGATATGAACCCTAAAGTTCCTTCCATACTTATTTTTCTGTGTTTCTAATGACCTGAAAGGTGTTTGACAAGCCTATTTTCCATCATCTAGCAGACTGACATTTATTGTATTTCCCATTAACTGAATCTCATAGCAACAAGTAAACAGGAAACTATTTGGTGGGAAAATTTGCACTCATTTAGAAACAAAGGAGTTTTTGCTCTGCATCACCCTTTGTCTGTTTCTGTCCTTTCCCCCTGATATTTGTGAGTTTTGTATTCTTTTCTTAGCATTTCCTTCCCTTGGTAACTCCTTATTTTCTTACCTTTATATTCCATCTGTGCTCTTTTTGGAGACATCAGGAGTGAGCTGACATGAGCTGGCTCTACAGCCATAGATGTTTTACCTATACGCATATAGCACATACTGGTGTACACAGCACTTTCTGTTTTTGAGAAGTGACAGTTTTGAGGGGCAAGCCCATGCCCATTCATTTTCATGACCCTAGTCCAAAGAAAGTCACAAAGTGAGAAGTGATGATTAAAAGGTTTTCTCTGTATGTATTAATCTGGACGTATGAATTTTGGGCTACATTGCATAAACACTGCTCTCAGAATTCAAGCTTTTGTTAAATACATGTAAACAGAACTTGTGTTAAACAGACCAGGAGATAACTACTGTTGTGATTCACAGTGAGAGAGTCCAGAAGGTCAGAAATTTATGGGGCCCTGCGGACTTATGCAGGGGTAACAACTCAAGAGATGGTCATTCCTCTAGAAACAGGCTGCACATCTCACTTAGAATGAGCTACAATGAGCAAGGAGCCACAACGTGGAAAAGGCATCAGAGAGGGAAGAGGCACCCATGATTCCTTGAGGCAACTGGTCTGAAACCTTTGGCTATACATGTGCTAGTAAACTACACAGGATGAGGGCCTGTCCTCTGGCCAGAGCAAGTGGCACAGCATGGCTCACCTCTCCTCAGCTCCCTTCTTTCCATCTGGGAGCAGGTTGGTCTTGTCCATTCTGCCTGGCAGGCACAGAAACAGTTTTATATTTTTGTCTTATCATACTATTAGTTAACCAGCATTATGTTTCCTCTTAGTGGCTGGCCCAGACACTAGGTTAACCTCATCCTTATGGTCCTTACCCTCAGCTTTTAATGCTGGAAATGCGACCTGGTAGTCCTCCTTTCAATCCCAAATTAGTGAGAGATTTGTGATCCAGCTGAGGAGTGAACTTCTGTGGCCATTTGGTTCTTCAGAAATCTTCTCTCAGGAGAATGTCCTTTATGTAATGTGTATAAAAGACACATTATTGCCTATGAATGTATGAAGTGGATTAATTTATACAAGTACACATAGAACATATCCTATGCAAGGTTTATTTTGCCCTTTCTGTTTCTGTTTCTAGTCTTTGATGAAGTACACACACAAGAGAGCAGAATCGTGTAGTTTGAATGAATCCTTTCCACGCATCCTTTTCTAAAAGGTCTCTTTCTTCTGCTGTCCTCCTCACCTTCTTTCAGTCTCAAAGATCAGTGAGGGAAAAAGAAAAGAAAAAGATGATTTAGTAACTGCCAAGTTGTGCAGGTGTAACTATCATTCCCATCACTAATATTTTTCAATTATGCTGAAAGAACTCAACCAGAAGGATGGAGGTAGATGAATTTGGAGTAGAAAAGCCAAGAAGATGACAAGCTGGAGTTGTTCTTTGATGAAAGTTGTTGGTGACCATTGCATTTCCAACTTCCTTTCCACTCATGGTTGCAAATTTTTCTTCTTTTTTAAGTTCTAGGTCTGGACTGTGCTATTCATTTGATTTAGAGAATATGGAAAAGGTTGAGTAGACTCTCATCAGCTGTCTCTTGACACTAAGTCAACTTGGTTAACACCCCAGGGCTTTCAAGCAGTGCTGGTACAGAGTATTCTGGCTCCCACTTGCATCTGTAACTTTGCAAGAGAGTCCAAGATGTTCTTGCAGCTTTTTGAATATCTGTGGTAAGGACAAAAGATTGTCATCATGGTTGTTGTAGTTTTGCCAGAACCCAGCCATGCAAAACTACAACGATGGTATACCATGAAAGTAGCTGATAGATTCTGTGCCTGGTAATGATCAGAAAAAAATAATAATTAGGCAGCTAAATGGGAAACATTATTGTTGCTCAGAAATGGTAGACTTTCTCCTTGTGGTCGTAGGGCAGAATTCCTGTTAGCGCGGCATTTATTACTTCTGAAACCAAGACTAGACAAGTTTAGCCTTGGATTTCTTTAATTTTACATAGACCAGGGGCACAGTATTACTGGAAGCTTTTTTAATGCTAGGTGTGTCACAAGGATGGGAGGCATAAGAAAGGTTATGTTGTGGAAGACTGTAGCTGAGTTGGGTAAGGGACACTGTCCAGCTTCCTTTTCACACCAAAAGTGCATCTGGCTTGTCATACAGACCTATGGCCAGCTCTGGATTCAAGCTGCTGATACACCATTTCTCTCCTCCAGGCCCCTTTACAGCTTTAATTAAATCTCACTTTCCCTCACAGTTTCGCTTCCTGGCATGTGCAGTTTTGTCTGTTCAAATTCTTTTATGCTAGGAGAAAAATTACAGGCCTGCCTTACTATACTTGTTGAGGTGTGGGCCCAAAGCTTGTCTCAGGCAGGTACTGGGAGTTAGCACAACCATAGAAGTCTTCAACCCACAGATGGATTTACCAACAGAGAAAGACAGGGAGGCAAAACGAGTGGGAAAAGGGGACTAAAGTACCAATAGTTTCTCTATCAGCACCGGGTCACAAGGCAAAGGAATAACAGACTGTAAGAGGAAGGATTAATGGACCATCTACTACAATATCCTTTAGTCCCCATGCAGTCGCATTCTACCCTACTGAGCTTCTAAAATCTTCACCTCTATCAAAATATCCCTATCACTTACAGAAGCAATGCTGAGTTTCTATTTACATGATCATTCAAACCTTGATCACACTGATAAAGCCTATAAGAGTTAATTGGAGCTGAGTAAGGAGCTGAGTAAGGTCCAAAACGTTTACCTTTGGATGTACACAGAGCATCATTAGATAGTAATGAATTTCAGGAACTGGCAACCAGAGTGTATTTGAGGTGAGTGACCTAGAAACAAACTCTGTATCTCATTACTGTAAGCCATCCAGTATGATTTACTTAGTGGGACAATTTGTGGCCCACCAAGCTTTCTGAAACTGCCAAAATCTAATATTTTTTGACACTGACCTGTGAAGTGCATAACTGATACTTTAAATGAGTAACATGACCAAAATAGCAGAGAGTGCTTTTAATTATATGGGATTATTCTTAACATGTACTAAATTTTCCATAACCTCAGACTTAGGACTCAGCATTTCTGATTTCAGTAATTTGCAGTCAGATAATACTATGTCTGTAGGCAGGAGGGATAAATTTAGATCTGAAATGAATGACATACATTGTAATGAGGTGCACACAAGGTAAGGGATCATCAGCAATGAGTTTTTTAGGTGGAGATGAACTGGAGGGCAATCCAGGAAAGATGAGGCAAAACATTGTATTTAAGGATAGATATTCCAGTCACTTGAGGAAATTAAACATGGGTGTTCTTTTTCAGATAATGTGAGAAGTAGCTGTTAAGCCACTTTCAAAAGATGGTTGTGCAAGTGGCAAAGAAAAGGCAGAGCTAAACATGTGGGATTAAGGAACCTGGAAGCTTCATGTTGAAGGAAGACAGTAGCAATGCAACATCTTTACTTTACAGATCTGCAAGAGCAGTTTCATAGGACTACATAAATATACTTTCAAATAGGAATAATTATTTTAAAAGTTTTGTTAAGTTTTCTCTGAGTCCACTAACAATATGGACTGTTATGAATCAAATGGTTGGTGCACCTAAGGAAGACACAAGTCAGTTTGGCTCATGAGATACCTGTCATGTTCTTGTGTGCTGAAGACAGTGACCAATCAGTTGCAGGAGCCAGTGAGGATGAAATCTTGTATTTTAGTAAATTTTAGAAATAGCTTTTAGATTAACTTTTTTTTCCTATCCGTGTCTGACATAATATTCAGTTGTCTTAATATTCAAAAAATTCTTTTACCTTAGTGCTAAGGTATCATATTGGGTGACATTTCTAATCTGATCGAGTATTTACATTGTCCCCTACCAGGGGAATTTTCAAGCAGTACAGAGGCAATCATCATTAATAAATCTGAGCTAAAAGGTCATGTTAAAATGTTATTCTTCAGAGCAGTAATAATTTGACAAATTCTGGATCTGTAATGACTGTCGTCTCAGTTGAGAAACAAATCTGAAAACCGAGCATCCAACCTCTCCCCCTTCCTTCCACACGACACAGTGTCATTAGGTGACTTTCAGTATTGACACAGAAAGTGAAGAACCACCTATCAATTATCAAAAGGTTTCCCCTCTGAGTGCTCATGCAAGACGCACTCCAGGTGACGTTTAGATGATTCACCCGTTATCACTACCTGAGTCACGCATCCCACTGAGTGGGTGAGGCTATGAGCCACTTTGTCTACTGATGTGCTGATTTGCCATGACAAAAAATTACCTTGTAGAATCCAGACTTTTTACAAATCCTTGTGAGGAAAGAACGTGGCAGAAAGTCTGAGAAACAAAGCCCATTGGGGATGGTCAGCTGTGTAAACACAGAGATCTGGAGGTCAGTTTGCACTTTGTTGGGGTTGACTTCCCATTCGCATACAAGAGGCCACCAACCTCCAGGCCCGGATATACACAAGGTTGCCCAGGGCCACATACAACCTGGCCTTGGATTTAAAGCTTCTTGCAGCTAAACACAAGAAGGCCAAGTTTCATTCTCAAAATAAGGAGGTTGCGCTGCCTCTACTTACGCTAGGTGTGGGCGTCTTTTTGGGATAGAAGGTGTGGGCTGCAAGAGGATTTCAGGGACATAAAAGTGATGCAAGGACAACTGGCATTAGCCCAATGGCAGAGGCAGGGGTGTAGTTATGATTTAAAATTAACCTACATTTGGAGCACATGAGGGAAGA